>VYZR01059780.1:18881-50346 GCA_013400675.1 Oxylabes madagascariensis
AGTATCATGCAAATTAATTTATGAGAATGACCCCAAACAAACATGGGAACACTGAGCAAATATCAGGAACTGAAAAGTTGCTTAGCAAAATATTTAAATCAAGAGCACTGAGTTTTCCTAAGTAAACAAACAAACAAACAAACAATGAGGCTCTATTTCATTCCTAATTGTATTTAGTTGGGGATTCGGTGTTTTACAATGTAGGCTGAAAAGAAATTGTGTGTACTGTTAATTCTAACTTCTCTTTTAAAGTAGGGCTGCAGCAGTGATGTGTATTTTTACAAGATTTCTAACAGTGTCATCTCAAAAAGCTGATTGTGGAATATAGCTCTAACTGAGGAATTCTCAAGAGTTACTGAGTCCAATGATACTATGACAAGGGTTTTGTTGGTTTTCTTTTCCTTCAGAGAAACCCCAAAGCCCTGTTTTCAAAATCACTGTTTATTCTGTCTTTTGGACTACATTGCACAAGTCAACGAGGTTGAATTCCTATTTGGTATAATTTCAAATACTTTCTGGCAGGTGGTAGGTGCTTTTCAGCTTCTTGGTAATCTGTGTCGCTGGAATTCCTTGTTTTGCTTTGAATTTCCTGATTTTTTTTTTTTTCCCNGATGAATTTAAGCTTCCTGACAACAGTGTGCTTTCTACTTGGGATTCTGTGGTGCCAGGATGCTTTACTAGTGTAGCATAGCTTGACTCTGAGAGTCTGATGTAAATGATGCCCGTAGAACTAGGTTGATTTTACAGTGCCCATCAAAGGGTATGCTTGTTTCTCAGAAAGTAATCTTCCTTTCTCTTTTTCTTCTTCATTTCTATCTGCCTGGATCTGGAGGATGAGAGCCCCTCTTAGCATTCATGCAAGCCATGTCAGAAAAGCACACACAGCGGGTTTATCATGGAGCAATGCAGCTCTCCTGTGCTCACTGTCACCCTGCTCTGTCACAGTGCATGCTTGTCCCCGTGTGCTGTCCCCTACCTTGTGTGTCTGTCACCAGTCAGAGGACACGGCTGCAGAGATGTGCATGGAAGCTTAGCAGAGAAAATGCTGAACCGAAGCCGTTAAATTACAGCTCTCCCAATCCTGAAGAAAGAGCTCCTCCTGAAGGCAAAAACTGGGACCTGTGGCTCTTTAAGTTACTTGAACTTTCCTTGTGTTTGCATTGCCTTTCAGAAGAGAACACCTTTTTGTTATACTTGCACTATTTTGAGCCCTATGCTCAGAAAAAGGCAGCACAGAATCCAAGGAGTGCAGTTGCAGAGAAGCAAACCAAAGTGCAAACAAGCTCTATTTGCAGATGTGGAGGAAGTCCATCATGCAGGCCGGGCAGTGGGATGTGCTGGGAATGGCAGGAGGGGATTTCCTGCCAGAGAATGGGCACACTGCTTGGCACTGCTTAGAGGGACTCATGGATTTCAGTGTTCAGTGATAGACTGATGGTCACTGCTTACGTTGTGTTATATTGGTAAGAACTCTGCCCATACCATTTGTTTCTCATCTGAACTTCTCGATTTCTGTACAGATTTCTTCATGATGTCTTTTTCACCCATTTATTTCCGTGTCAGGCCTAATCCCAAGGCTGCTGGTGTAACCAATGTTTCTTTCTTCTTTCTGTTGTGTCTCCATAATGCCACACTTGTGTGTCCCTGCCAGAGTCCTCATGTCTTCTTGTCTTTGTTTAAATGTGGACGTAGCTGGATCACAAAAATCGGGCATTACTGGCATGAGCACTTCAGAAAATTGAATTGGGAAGGGAGGCCAAAGTTTGCTCTTACATACATTTCATGAAGACTTGTTGACACTCAAAGAGGGGATCTTGAATATCTGTTGGTGAAAAATGCTCACCTTTTCCATTAAGTGTGCTGCCAAATTCAGTGATGTCATTACTGCAACTCCACAGAGCATTTAGAAGAACAAAACCTTGCCCATGATTTAAGGGATAAAATAGGGCGGAACTGAACCTGCAGGAGAACTAGCAAATCACACAGGGAGTTTCCCGAAGAAACAAGGTCTGCCAGAAACAAACCTCTTACAGTGGCTTACTGAAAAACATGTATGAAAAAGACAAATATTGGAGCTTTAATAATTTTTACTATCCTAAAATTGTAAACATCTTTTCTGTGATTGAAACTAAGTTTATGTCAAATTAAAATCTTGTGCTCAATGACAGGAAAATCAAGTCTCTGACAGTTGTATGCAAAGTATAAAAGGGACATACATATATGCCCAGTAGGATTGTCAGTATTAAGTGTGGGATGGGTTTAGTTTATGACTTTCCCAACATTTTCCAGGTTTAGACGTGCAATAATTTGTGCACACACATATAAATATGGATACAGTTGTAAGAAAACTCCTTTGGTGATATCTTCTTTCCCCTCTGTTCACAGTGACAGCATAAACCATGATATTAATTTGCCTTGGGGTTAATACTTGCAAAATATCTCTAAAAGAGTCAGTTATTTGAAACCTCTTCTAAAATCATTTTGAGCAAGTGATTTTTTTTTCTGTTGAAAAGATTACAGAGTTGTTCTCTCTCATGCTCTCCGTGTAAGTATCTATTACAAAGAACCATCTGCTTTTCCTTTGAGCTGACTTTTCAGTGGGATTGATCCACACAGTGAGCCTATCTCTACCACATGATCACAAGACCGGGGCTTTTGTTTCTCCTTTTTGAACAATTTCTTATACTCAAGAGCAGGGAAACAAAACAAAAAAATGTCTGTGGAGGATATTTTGTAATTTGTTGCACCTCTAGAAGTTTCTCAGAAAGTACATACTCTAGAAGTGGTTCATTTCTGAGTTCCTAGTATCCACTGAGCTGATTTTGTACTTTCCAACACTATCTTCATCCAACTAATGGCAGTCTGAAAGATCCAGTGTTTGGGAGCAGCTCTAGAAATTCCCATTTTAGAATATCTCGAGACTATATCTGCCTGTAAAGAAAAATTAAGCTTTGTTTCTGACTTGTTTACTTAAACTTCAAGAAGTAGAAAATGTGCTACATTAATGTTTCTGTCCCTAGAAAATGAAAAAGCAGATTAATTAATTTTTTTTATTTTTATTTTAATTCCCACAGTAAACATTTTCTGATTCATCTCTTTGCCTTTCTTAAATAAACTGATGTTATACAGTAGAATTTACTTATGTTATGGTTTATATTTTCTTTACAATATAGGGTTTTAAAGAATGGAATATATCAAGTATATCAAATTTGACAAAAAATGACCTAATCATGAGAACTAACATTTAACCAGGTGTGTTTTTTCACTGCTGTAACACGTGAGGCTTGTTTGCACACCAGACTGTCTTGGCCTGTTCCCAGTAGCCAGGCATCTCCCTTTTTGTTCAGACTTCAGAGAGTTTTAGATAAACCTGCAAGAATGTGCTTTTGCAAATTAAAATTTTTAAAGAAACTCTTTGGTATTCTGGAGTAAATGTATTTACTTACCAGTATGTGCAATGACTGATTTTTGTATTCTTACATAATTTACCTGGTGTGTGTCACAGAGACTCCAGTGTTTGTGAATACAGAACACGGTGCAGAAATATTAAACTTAATTTGTTTGAAACAACATCTTTCCCTACCCAAGGTCGGAAACACCTCAGTAAATTACTTCCAGTGGATACGGAGATATTAAGGAGTTTTCAGTGCCATTTAAGCTGTATTTTTACAATTTCCTCTGTCAGGAGCAATGCAGTTTCAGTAATCTTGCACTTGGGCAGGTGTTTGATCCCAACAGAGAGGAGGAGTGGTCTCTGAGCGCTATCTAAGCCATCCCAGGAAGATCACGGAGAAAAAGGAGAGGTATCTATTTGCTCTTTAGGAATCTGTGTCCCCCCAAAAAACTGACGAAGCCCCAAAGCTGAGAAAAATCACTTGACCAGACCCACCTTTCCAGCTGTGTTTGAAATGCTCAGTCTGCCTGATCTGTTGTTGCATTCATTTGCTTTGAAATACGTGGTCAGTATAAAACCATTGATACATAGATGATTTTCTAACTCTTACCTGGTTTCTCTTCCCCAGTGTTTGTGATACATGAGGTTAGAAACATTGAATTTTTTTTTATTTTTTATTAGAATGTGCAAGTAAATAGTATTTAAATAGA
This sequence comes from Oxylabes madagascariensis, assembly GCA_013400675.1. NCBI lineage: Eukaryota > Metazoa > Chordata > Aves > Passeriformes > Timaliidae > Oxylabes > Oxylabes madagascariensis. The sequence goes on from VYZR01059780.1 coordinate 22,986, forward strand.
AGTACAATAATGCACTAGATTGTTCTGTGTTCTCAAAGGTAAGCATAGTTTTCTTATTCTTAGCTGGAAAATTAAAAATCCAAGATATGGACACTAATTGCTAATGCAAAGAGTTAGGTCATAAACCTCTAAGATATTAATCTGTTTTCCAAATACCATTTGATAACTAATGCTCTTTTTGGGGCCAGCAGTGATCTTACTTTTTGCTTTTTTTCTGATCCCATGGAATGCCGAAAACAATCTGTAACCATTTTCAAATATCCAGAGAGAATTAAGCCCATTTGTGGGTTTTAAAATTTAGTTTTATCATAATATTTCGTTTTAACAACACACGTGCTGTTTCTTTTAGCTTTAACAAAGAGTACAGCCATTTCATTTGCCAGGTGGGAACCATCACAACTAAAGGAACATGTTCTTTTAAAGAGCCTGACTGCTTCCTATGGGCATCCACCTGAGCTTCTGTGACTTTTTCTCAAATTCCCAGCTTTGCTGAGATTCTGACCTATTATTTTGATTTACTTACTTAATCCAAGTTCTCTGAGAATCCTGATCTTGATCAACTAAGCTCTCCTTCAAATTACGAGTGTTCTCTAGTAGAAGTGAGTAGTTAATAGTTGTGAAAGCTGGAGACATATTTGATGGTCCTTTTCTAAAATGCTCCTCTAAATAGACATTTCTGTTTCAGAGGGAGGAAAGCTGAGGCAAAGAGCAAAAAGGAAATATTATTCAAACAGGAGCAATCGCAGTTTGAAGGCTGTTGGTGAGCTGCTACATGAGGAAAGGCTGGCTACTTCAGAGAGCACTTACTGATCCCAGGGGAGGGGCTGCCAAGGCCATTGACACTTCAGGGATGAGCTCTTGAGGCTCTCTGACATCTTGCTGCAAAGAAACGGAAGCCTTTAGCTCTGTCACAGGTGTTAAAAGTAGCCCTAACAACTCCTAAGGTGTAAGGGATTAGAGCTGTTGCAAGGCACATGTAAAAGGGGAGTTCAGCTCCCTTTTTTTTCCCCCCATGTAAAAGGGGGTTCAGTCCTTCTTAGTGCTTGAAACAATGGGAAATAGACCTGGCATTGAAAAGGGGACCCCCTTGGCTGAGGTTTTGCAAACCTGGGAGAGAATATCTGGTACAACATAATTATTCTAGGAGCACACAATAACGCTGTGCCAAGAAAATTGGGCAACTCCCACCTGGAGAACGATGGCCATCATGAGGAGCTCCTGATCAACACAAATCCACTTTCCTGTGATGATGTCTACCTGGTGAATGCCCAGATGATGTGGATTATTGGTACGTTTGGAACAATTGTACCCGGCAGTTGTGGTGGTGAGGGCAGTTGGTGGGCCAGACCCATAATTCAGGAATACAGATACTCTGAGGGCTGGTGGAGTTGGCATGAAACAGGGCTGGATGGTGACTCTGGATGTGGCACAGGCCCTTCCCTTGCGGCATTCCCATGGGGCATTGCCATGAGCACTCCCCCCACACCCCATCCCAGCACCGAGGGCCAGATGTGAGCAGTTCTGTGGGGGTGGCCCCAGGCCGGCACCCCACCTTGACTGGCACCCAGCATCTGGCTTGGAGCTGGGGCAGACCAAAGGAATCCAATTTATTTCATTAAAGCAGAGTATCCCAGAGGCCCATGGTGGGTGTAGATGCAGTGGGATGCCTGCCCGGTGCTCCTGATTTCTGGCTCAGTGTCACAGTTCTGGTGACACCCAGGGAGCACTCAGCAGTCTGTAACAATCTAGGGAAAGGGTGTCAGCCTCACACTGGGCTGTGCCTGTATCCACAGCAGGGCCCCAGCACATCTACCATTTCCTTGGAAAGACTGGGGAATGATGTAAGGGCTTGGCTGAACACTGGAGTGAGGCTGACTCCAGACCAGATTAGTCAAAGCCCCAGCCAACCTGACCTTGAATGTTGACAAGGATGGGGCATCCCCACTTTCACTGGGCTACCTGCTCCACCACTGCCGCACCCTCATGACTAGAGGCAGCTCCCTCAGCCTGCCCTTGTGTGCTGTGAGCCCCAACTCCTCACCATCTCCAAGGCCTGGGCTGGGCCAATACCCCACACACACATCAATACCCTTCCAGGACTGTGAAGACTAAGAGGGGAGAGGGAATCTATAGGCACTTACCAAATCCCAAAAAAGAGAGGAAGAAAGAAATTTTGCTGTTATCTTTTTGGTTTATTGGTTTGGTTTTTAATATTTTTCCCCCCAACATTGAAAAGAACTTCCTATGAAGCAGCTAGAAGGGACCTCTGTATGAAGGCCAGAACCTCTTCCTGGCCAAACTGCCAGCTGCTGCTTCTCCAAAGAAACAGCTGTCTACATTCTTGGCTTGGTCTGCTTATATTCTTTATGCAAGGCTGACTTAACTCATCCATCAGGGATTGTTGTTGTCCTCAGACTGAAGCAACCCCACCTCCAGACCCCAGGAACCTCGCTGGCCCTCTTGGGGATAACTTCTGTCACCTCAGCACAGTAGCCTGGTGAAAGCCAAGTCAATTCATGTCCTTTCCTGTGGCTCAAAGCAGAGGAGCTCCAGGAAGGGTGGGTTAGGGGATGAGAAGGAAGGGCTCATATAATGCATGGCAATAAACAAATGATTGCTGATGCCAGGAGATGAAATGGGCGAGCCAGGAGGACAGGCCCCATGTGGAGGCTGGAACTCCATAATATTCCCTAACACCTTTTGCAAAGGAGAAATTCCTACGGCTCCTATGCCTTCATTTTGATAACTTTACTCTGTTTAATAAAACTAGTCTCAAATTGCTGATGTTATAGCCTAAAAAAACCCAGGATGTAAGGCGGCACCAGTAAAGCAGAATGTGGGCATGGAAATGGAAAGTTTCTAAAAAACACCTCCCACTTAAGGGGTCATGGGAGCACAGGGCTGTGGCCAAAGTACCAAATAAGGAGGATGACAGCATTTTCATCCTTGTTGCTTATTTTTCAGTCAGGCAGGTGCGGATTTTGAGCCGCCAGAATTCCTGGAGGCATGCGCTGGATGTTGTCCCTCGCATGTTGGCCACGGCTCTCATGGTGCAAGGGCTGATGCTCCTCCTTCTCCTCTTTCCCCTCCTCCTCCTGCACCGTCGATTGCCATTTTTCAGGCCCAGGGAAAGTGACTCCCTCTCTGGCCGCTGCTGGACGTGTCTCTGTGCTGTCCCACGCAAAGGTGGGTGGCCAGCCAGCTCACTGCTCCAGTGGCTCCCTGGCAGGCCCATGTCTCTGGGCTGGCACAGAGCCAAGCTCTGCATGGCCATGACCAGGGAACTGAGGGCAGTGGCACTCATGGCACAGGGGTGATTTTGTTCCTCCTCTTCCTCCTCCTCCTCCTCCTGGCACATGCCTTCCTCTTCAGCCATCACTGGAAGGGGCCCTGCTGCCGTCCCTTACAAAGGTGGGCTGCCATCCGCCTCACTGCTCTGGTTTTTCTTCCTTACAGACATTAATCAAGGGCCCCAGAGCTGGGTGGACAGGGGGCAGCTGCAGAAGGCCCTGCTTCTATAGTGCCAGAGCACTCAGGGGACAGGTGACATCACAAAAAGCCACTGTGACTGGGCCATGAATGTGGCCCAGTACATTGGGCTATGGTGGGCCCGAAAAGTGCCCAGATATGGGAGAAGTGGGAGAGTCATGGGAGCTGAGGGACCCTTTCCTGGAGCCCATCCCACCTGCCATGCTGCTTGTACAAGAAAGGCTGTCCCTTGGACACAGGAACTACCTGCCACCTCCCCTGAGGAGCCCTTGGCTCCAGCACTCTCCTCATCCCATACCTGGTGTTGCCTCAACATGACCCTGGCAACAACATTCCAAGAGCATAAAAAACCTGCAGGTTTCCAGGAAGAAGGAAAAGCCTACCTGCTACCTTCAGTCTGAGGGTCCCCCTTATGCTGTTCTCTTCTTTACAGACAAACCTTAATGCTGCTTTTTTGGTTTTAATCTCTAGGGATATTTTTAGTGCTCTCACGCATTATGGTCCACTTCCTGCAATAATCTGGGAATTTCACCACGGCTAAGGCAAAGTTAAAGCACAACTCACAGAGCTCCAGTCTTGCTCACACAAGTAACACAACATGGATTAGGCTACTGTTCCAACAACACGGGATAACTGGGAAGGGGGCTGTGGGGTAGCATAGGAGCTTTGTGGATTGTAGTGACAGCAGTTTCTCAAGCGTAGAGAGCAATGACAGAGTTGAGAGAGTCATGTGTGTGACTACGATCTGCTGTGCTGACCAGTTAACACTGAGCTAAGAGAAAGAATATTTTGTCCTTCAGCATCCCAGTAAACTCATGTATATATAAGGATTTGATTAACTCTCCTAACTGGTAGCACACGGATATTTTTGAAAAAGTCAGAAGAGACATTTGGTTAACTCTGGGATGACAAAGGGCAAAACCAAGGACGTCTCCTTCAGAATTGAAAAGGAATGAGTCACAAATATCTGCTCCAAAATACAAGGCTTCAAAAATCAAGGACAAAACACTGTTGGCAGCATCATGGTAACCCATGATGAGTGCATGAAAAAAAGGGCATTGGCTTCCAGTTCAGGCAGATAATGTGACTGGTACCACAACAATGTAATAGGTACAAGGAGATGAACACAGAGAAGTCCTCACTTGGAGGAACAAAATCCACATGGATGACAGTTTATGACCTCTACCTTTACCATCCAGATAGCATCCACTCTTGTCCCTATCAATCAAGTACTTTGGTGTTGCGCTTTCTCAGCGTGCCTGTCTCCTCTGAATCCCTGAATTTTTGCTTTTCCAGTGCTGCATTTTCATTTTCTGACTCTGGAGATAGCTCCTCTTGGCTTGTCTCTTCTACTTCACTGCAGCTCTCAGAGTGGAATCCAGCATTCTCTGCTATGACAGCAGGATCGTCATCACAGCAACAGCAGCACTCCCCAGTGCTCTGGCTGGCAGGAAGGTCACTCTTCTCCTTCCTGATGAGAGTTACATCATCCTTTTTGTGCTTTAAATCCTGACCACCCATTCCTGTGGTGAGATCACTTAGCAGGGTTTCATCATAAGGATACTCCTCATCTTCCATGCCCTCCATTCTTTCTGCCAGCTCTTCTGGAGAAGGCTGGCTCAGGTCAGGGCAATCTACAAGGATTGTGTCTTGTTTGCGCTTGAAGCAATCAGAGTTATCGTAGACAGGATAGGTCTCTTCTGGATAACCTTAGGAATAAAGAGATATGCAGCTTGGAGTATTACCAGCATTTAAAAGTAGTCCTGACCTCAGTGGTGGATGCAAGTTGGCCAGGACAGCTGTTTTTTCTACTGCCAATGCAAGTGTCAGCTCTTTAATGCCATGTACACATCACAGGCTTAAATCCATGGCAAGATGTGCAAAGCATGTCTTCTTGGGAGATGATGAAAAAAAGTTCACTTATTTTTAGGGAGCCAGGATATCAACGCTGACTTTCAGGAGTGAAAGCTGAGCTTTGCTGGAAGCTATGGGGGCTAACAGGTAAAAACGGTATGTCTTAGATCTTTAAATGGATCCTTCTTTTTTTTCTACCTACAGATTGACTGATGCATGGTTTGAACACTTGCTATAAACAGCGTTACTGAGAAAGTTGAAAAAACAGATACATCAATGACTGTGCATTTCATTTTAGAAATAACATCATAAACTTGACTTTATGAACAGAGCTCAAGGCCACTGTTTATGCTTTATGTTTTGGATCCTTTTTGAAAGCTTTTTAAAAAGCAAGAAATTAAGTCTGCATTTAAAATTATGATACAGAGCAGCTCAACTAAGATACCTTGAAAACACATTTATGTAGCAGGTAACCACCAAGGAAGGGAAAGGAAATTAAAATAAATGTTTTTAAAAGACTTTCTGGAGTTGATTTTTACAACATTGGAGCTAACAAAGAGTGACTAATCAAAAGTAAAAACTGTAAGTTATCTAAAATATACTGATTCTGATTTCTAAGGGTATTATGCTTGTCATGAAATCCAGCCCAGCACAGCAAGGGAAAGATATAAACCCAGAGCAGCCAAGCCCCAGCAGCAGATGGAGCATATGTGAATATTCATATGCCACTTTGGGCAGCAGGTAGTGCAATGTTTACACTAAAAGAAATGTTGGATACCTCAAAGTCTAGTTTTTCTGTTATGGTTGGGGAAATTAAAAGAGCCAAGCAACGTCTTGCAAAGTATTGAATGCTGGCTTCTGGAAAAGGAAGGATAAAGTTAACCAAAACTTTCAAAGGATCTGGAACTGTGAGTAATCTTTATCCAATTTTTCTTGTAAGGGTATTGGTAAGAAAGGCTCTCACTTACCTTCCCAATCTGCCATGTAAGGAGCTTCCTCAGCTTCCTTCTCAGGAGAGATGTCATCTATGAATTTTCCTTCTTTCATAACTCTAGTAATTTCTCTGAGTTGTTGAAGTAACATTTTTTCCTGGTCTGTTGTAACATTTTGAGTCCTGCTAGAAAATATTAGACACCAGAATTTAGTCCATTGTTATTACAAGCTATAAAAAGAGTTTGAACCCAACTGTTTGGTCCATACCAGCAGCACAGTCTGGAGAAACCTACTAAAGAGTGTGTGCTCTGCAATTCTACTGGGTATAGTTTATCCCTTTATGCAAAAAGCCTGCAATTTAAACAGGTAAAGGGAGGCAGGTAAAGCCAATGTGAGAGCAAGATGAAAGTGACACACAAAAAAAGTTACAGTACAAAAGACACTACAGAAATTTCTTGCCTTTGAGAGTGTGTTAGGTAAGAATTAAGATGCAGTGACTTGTTTGAAGTATTATAAGGAAATGAAATTCTGAATCTGTGCTACATGTGTAGCTTGTGAGGCTAATCAAAATTTCTCACAGTCATTAGTCTCAAGACTCTAAAATCTCTCATTATGACCATTAAATTTGCAAGTTGGACAGATCATCCTGTCATTATAGACAGTCAACAATGCAGCCTGCTGGGGAGGTGGCAGGGAGAAACGGGAAAGAAGATTTAAGAATGGAAAGAAGGTGTTATACTTACTTAACTGTAATTTGCCCTTTAGAATTAGAGGGAGAAGACTGAGATTTTTATCAGATTGAAAGCAAACTTTTGACCGGTTCTACCCTGCTGGATCTAGTAATTACTACTGCTTAGGTAATACANATGAAAGTGACACACAAAAAAAGAGTTACAGTACAAAAGACGCTACAGAAATTTCTTGCCTTTGAGAGTGTGTTAGGTAAGAATTAAGATGCAGTGACTTGTTTGAAGTATTATAAGGAAATGAAATTCTGAATCTGTGCTACATGTGTAGCTTGTGAGGCTAATCAAAATTTCTCACAGTCATTAGTCTCAAGACTCTAAAATCTCTCATTATGACCATTAAATTTGCAAGTTGGACAGATCATCCTGTCATTATAGACAGTCAACAATGCAGCCTGCTGGGGAGGTGGCAGGGAGAAACGGGAAAGAAGATTTAAGAATGGAAAGAAGGTGTTATACTTACTTAACTGTAATTTGCCCTTTAGAATTAGAGGGAGAAGACTGAGATTTTTATCAGATTGAAAGCAAACTTTTGACCGGTTCTACCCTGCTGGATCTAGTAATTACTACTGCTTAGGTAATACAACTACTGCTGTAACAAAAATGCTTCCAACAGGTAAGATCATGTAGTCATTGCACGTTCTTTTCTCTGAAAAGAAAAAAGGCTTCTAAAAATCTTGTGGACAAAAAGGTAGTATTTGTAGGGGGGTGCTCTGCTGTCTGCTAACTCAGTAGGCCAGAATGAGAAAGACACTGGCTGCCATCAGGGGTGAACATGGTTCTGACCAATGGTGCTTGTTTCATCTTGAGTTTAAAATTATGATATCTTCAAGTTTAAGTCATTCTTGAGCAGTAATGCCAGCTCAAGCCACTCCTCTGGCACTCTTTTGGATTTGTGTTTCAGTCAGGAGCTGTTGCCCCCAGTTACTTGAAAGGGTGGCCCTTGGCAGGCACAGAACGCTGAACTGTAGGTGGTATGTGAGGTCAGACAGATGATCTCTGGTGATCTCTGGTCTGGAGAGCAGACAGACAGATTTACCCAAGAGTAGATTCACCAAGTAGGCTGCTCAGTGAATCATAGGGAAGAGATGGGGAGAAAGGAGCTGGAAGTAGATTTTTAGGTGGTTAGTATCTATGTAAACCTCATTTTAGTTATCAGAATTCTAATAAACTTGCAATGTCCATCTTTAGGTTTTCTTCTTACCAGCTGCTGAGACTGGAGCAGCACTCCAAGAGGTACTTTGTGCCACTCTGCCTAAACGGGAATGATGGTGACATGATGGCTACTCCACTATGGGCAGCAAAGTCACACTGGTTTAAAGTAAGATCAGCATCCTACTGCTGGTTGGTGTGATGGTAGTGGAAGTGCTGATCCTGGGCTGGATTTTGTGCACAGCTGCAAGCACAGGTGTCTGTAACTGAACATAGCTCAGGAGCTGGTTTGATTAGCACCTACCTAGATTAAACTGCTTCACTGAGATCATAAGGCAAAACATCGCTTTTCTGCATTTCCACCAAGGAGCACCTTGCCCCACAGTTTGAAAAGCTGATATCCCAACACTATACGTAGGTTGCACTGATTCCCCCCAAGCTGTGGAGGCAATCTGTTCCACAAACAGCTGAAGATGTGAGGCAGCATCTTCCCAAAAGCCTGGCTTATGCAGATGTGGAATCTGTGATGTGAATTAAGAGGCCCACAAAAAGGAATGGCTTCATCAGCCTTTGACCAAAGCTGTGACAGAATTGCTGAACTAATCTTCCTTTTACAGACAAAACTGTACCCAATTTGAATATGTATCACTTGGCTGAAGACAGAGGTCCTATCTCTTTAGCACATTGGGCAGATAAGCTACCTCAGACAACAGGATCAATCAATGCAGCTGCATCACTGTGGCATTTCACACAGGAAAATTCCTAATATGTGGGATATTCTCATTAGAAAACACTCCTGTCTTATTGCAACACAAGGGCTCTGTATTTCAGAGTAGTCCTCCTCCAAATACTTTGCTTAAAAGGCAAATTTTCCTGCAGAGAGGGAGAAACTAAAGCCCACATGTTATTTTGACTTCATTTAAGGCCTCTGGGAAGACTTACTGTAGGTTGCTGGCAGTGTGTAAGACATCTGGCTGCCTGCACATGGGAGATTTACCACGATATAATGCACTTAGGAATACTAAGACGGTAACAGATGCAGAAGGTTTACAGTGCAAGAAAAGGTCGTTATTTTTGCTCTCTGTATCTGTAGCTCAAACATAAGTATTATTTTTCATAATGGCATTACTTACACTTTGTAGAGTCCCAAAGAGCTCATTATCAGGTGAAGTAAAGGTTTCTTTTTCTTACTCTGAGATTAGAACACTTCCTGAAGAGCCATCATGACTACAGGAAAAATAATCTAAATAATCTAAAATGGCATCTCAGATATGTTAACTGGTATTATTTTACCTTTGTGATCTTAAAGTAATCACTATCAAAATGCAGCTACATCTCAAAAAATGGCACCCCACAGAGCCTCTAACTCTTCCATATCACCTTTGCTCAGTTTATGATAAAAAAGGAAGTTTTTCCAGTTGACAGCCTGGTAAACCAGACTTTAAAAACAGGTAGGTGACCTGCATTATTTCTGCCCCTTACCTAACTACCAGAAATAGAAATTTTTGGTTACATTGTTGAGGACCTGGCCAGGCAGTTCTTTCCTCCTCTTGCTTTACCTTGCCTCTCATTCTTCCTACAATATGCTAGGCCTTATTAAAAGTACCTGTACTTGTACTTTTTGATATTTTTGCATTTCAGGAAGGTTGTTTCTCTACTTATGGTGTAGCAATTCCAACTAGTATGCTGGTATGGAAGGAGGTCTCCTCAGCTGGTTTGGAGCTTGGTCTTCAAACTTCATTAAAAAAAAAAAAAAAGGCAAACCCAAGTTTTGGTTGCTGCTTTCTGCAACACAGGCTGGCTGTTGCTTTGCCATACCTGGTGTAAAGGGCTATGGTCACACCTGGGGTCTTAGCTGAAACTTGATACCAGTTATTTCTGTCCCTAACTTTTCTGTGTAAGGGTTTCTATTTAACTGCAGATCAATAAATAAAGCTCAAGTAATTTTTACTCTCTTACTCTTTCCTTTGCATTTAAATCTATCAATATCCAGATTGAATAAGCCTAGCTCAGTACTCTAACTGCACTTTCTAACCATAGGTTTTATTTTAAAAGATTTATCCAGCATTAGTGAAATGAATAAGTACATTAATAAAGTTTCAAAGTGTTTGAAAACAGCACCATCAGGACGTGCCTTTCCCCTCCTCTTCAAAGAGGCAATACACAAAATTCTTCATTAGATTCAGATTCTCATTTCCCCTGAGACCTTAAGACCCATCTATATAAACAGTCTGGTTGCACAAAGAAAGGAAGTTCTACTAAATAGAGGCTTCGGGCCAATAACACAGAGTGGAAAAAATACTGGATCAGAACCTAAACCAATTTTCTCAGTAAAAAAATATTCCATCCTGAGAATCAGCACAATATCTGGGCAGCTCATAAGCCTATTTCTGTCAGCTTAGCAGTACATTATTTCAGCTCTCCGGAATAGAGATGAGTAGCAGTCAAAGCAGGATCCTTCTGTTCCACTAACAAAACCAGGGCAGTTTAGGGGTTCTCCCACTGGGACCTGGCTGAACATGGGCAAGTTGGGCACCTTGTCTGCCTGAAACAGTACAGGGCACAGCACAAAGTGGGCAAAACTGCACTCAAAGAGAAGTGGTTTGAGGCATAAATGAACAAAACGTGCATGTTCAGCACAGAATTCCTACCGGATGGGGGTTGAAACAGGCCTTGGCTGATCCAGACAAAGTTAACATGATTTACAACCAAAAGAGCTCTCATTTTTTGCCTTCATATTTATGGTATTTCAGTTTTCACACTGCAGTTATGCAGTGTCTTATTTATCTGTTCTTTTTACTCCATATGAAAAACATAGACTTGTTCCCAGTGTTTCTTTGTAACATAGACTGGTGATATCAGATTTGTAGGAAACATTAATAAACATAATAAAATTTGGAATGCTGATTTTACAACCCTTTGTCTTTTATATTTAGAAGCAAATGCATGAATTTAGAGCAGAACTAAGTTATGTAATCAGATTATTATACAATTCTGCCTTAAAGAAAAATGTTATGGTTATTCTAACAGGAATTTACATAGATTATAACAACATTGCAATTTAGGAAAATAATCCATAGAACTGGAAAAGATTAATTCAGGATATTATTTTGGTCACATAAAACAGGCTGTTTTATGTACTTTAAATGTAGATGGTTTATCTTCTGTTTACATATACCTGTCATTTTCTTCCAAATAACACACTATACAAAGCGGGGAGAAAGAGATAATTGTTTTTCTGGTTAAGGAAAATGAAGTTGGAAAAAATTATTTATTTTATATATAGCTACTGAAAAGAGAAAAACTGCAGAACAAGAATTGGGATGTCTAAAATCAAACTTCTAGAATTTGATGTAGCAAAAAAAATTGCTATTTTAATACAGATAATGCAAGAAAGTTTAATTTCTAATCAGAATAGAATCTCTCCTTAAAGTACTCTAATTTGAAACACACCTGTCATTCATAGGTCCTACTCTGTTGATTAATTTTTCCATCGCTTCTTCTGTCTCTCTCAGTCTTTCCTGGAGTTGAGTGAGCTCATAGTCAGCTGTAAAACAAAACAAAGCAAAAATCCCAAGATCTGTCAGTAGGAGCCTTGAAAATGTATCCCTGTCCCATTATCACAGGCAGCAAATGCTGTACCAAACCAAACTGGCTGTGGGGAAACGAAAAGATGCAGCTTAGAGAGTTCTACCTACTTTTTCTGGCCTAAGAAGGTGAAGAATATTACCAATATTACACCCATTTGAGCAGCACGAAGGCACAATGGAACTTCAACACGGCAGGAATGGAGAAATCCATCAACAAACATCTTGCTTTTAGAAAGATCTCTATTCTGCACAGATTGTCATTACTTAATGCAACACTGATGTAATTATTTTGCATATCTGAGACTTTAAAAAAAGAGGAAGGGGGATTGGCAAAGAGAAAGGAAGTTACTTCCTCCAAGTCACTATGTAACTGGTGACTCAGCCTTCAGGTTCCTAATCCAGTGACCTGACCCCTGCTCTGCTACAGCTTACCATGAATGCTTTAGGAATATAAATGAAGAGCTCTAGAAAAAGGCAGAATAATTTTCACAGTTAGTTCTTTGAGATATAATGATGACAAAGTTAACTTATTGCAAAGTTACTTTCTCTCACCAAGCATCAGAGAAAAAAAAATACAATTACGATTGCTAATATATTGCCCAAAATTGCCAGGCACAATGCAGTACAAGTTGCACTGGAGACACAATCTACAGCACTGAGTACATTAGGTATTCCTCATATGTGCATTAATGTCAAGAAAATTACACCTATGTTAAGAGAATTACCTTCCTGTTACCACTTTCTATTAAGCCCTAAGGACTTTTCTTCCCTATTACAGTTCAGCCAGCTAAACACAACACATTTAAATGCTGTAATGGTAACTACTCTTCCAATCCTCAATAGTAAGATTATTAATTTATCTAATAAGTGCCTACAGATACTTGAATCTATCTCACCAATGTTTAGGTAAAATCAAATTAACATTTCAGAATACTATTTGCTCTCTATTGCACGCATGAAAACTCTGCACTGCAAAAAAAGGACAAATTAGGGAAGTGCCTGATAATGGCTAAGAATTCACTAATTCAAAAAAATTAAAATAGCTTTCATGGTGTCTTTCTATGCTCTTACTAGACTATTAGGGATTATACAATAATTATAGCTGGACATCCTATTATCCATTTTTAATCATTAGTGACACAGCTTTACAGCAAATCCATGCGGTTAATTCAGCAAACCTCATGAAAAGCCATTCATTCCAGAGGGGTTTGGGATCAGGCTGCTATCATAGCCTCATGGGCTGAATGAGATTAGAAAGTGAGAGTGCAGTAATTCTTTTCAACTCTTGCTCATTCCAACACAGAAGATTCTGGCTTAGTTTTTGGTGTTTTTTGGGGGGCAGGAGGGAACATCAGCTTTACAGTGCACCCAGAACTTGAAGAACCCTGTTGGAGCATTACAGAGTCACCAGCTACAGAGATACAACTCAGAGCCATACTCACTGATTTTCCTTTTCATATTCCCAGGTGTAGCAGTGGGGCATTTCCGCTCTGCAGGAGTAGTTCTTCCCTTGGAAGCCAGCTGAAGAGGACAAGAACATGGCCCTTCTATGAGTTACAACAATAGTAATAGGTAAGCCCCAGAGGCAATGGAAAAAAATACAGAAAGCTGAAGTATGCCAGAAGGCAGCCACAGAAGAGCACACCCAGCAGCAAAACCATGAAAGATGCCTGAAAGATTTTGCCAGCTGAAAACTCCTATCAGACTCTGGAACAAATAACAACATGTGACATATACAGCACATATAACATGTAGCCACATACGACAGGGAAAAGAATACTACACGTATATTCAAAATTAACCTAACACTACTCTAGACATGCACATCTACCCTAGGAAAAAAAATTCCTTAAGAAATTGTAAGAGGTCAGAGGATCAGAGAAATCCTTCCCTGCATTCTTAGCTACAGTCTTTGCAACAACAAAACCCACAGGATACTCCAATCTTTTGACCACCAGGCAAAGGTCCAGCATAAGCATTTTTTTGAGCACAGCTGAAATGGAACAAGGTACTGACATGAGAGCATAATTTTTTTTTCTAAGTTTTTTATTTCCCTGACTTTTCAATTTATGTTGGTCTTACCTTAAATAAAATGTACAGAATATATAAGAAGATGCCAAATCCATATATAGGGATAATCTGTCCCACAAGACCTCTTCCACTTCCACCAGTGCTTCCACTACCACCTCCACCTGCCTTGGCTTTGGCAACTGCTTCAGTAAGGTGAGACCTTGGAAAATGAGGGACAGCTCGGCCGTCGGGAGTGGCGTGGGAATGCATCCTCGGTGGAAAGTGACTGAGCTTCCCTGCAAAAAACCACACAATGATCATTTCCCTTCTATTATTTTCCACCCTTTTACATGTAGCATAACCTGAAGCAGGGGCAAGTGACCTATTTTCTCCGCTTGAAAATTCACCACCACTGATCAATAAGTAACTTATTGGTCTAAGTCTGTAAACCTAGTCCTCAGTCTCTTGAGATGTGCAGTGCTAGGAGTTAGGTTTTACTTAAAGCCTTTTACTCCTACACAATTAGGAGTAGAAACACACAATTAAAATCTCTTGATTTTAAGCAGAGAAAGAGCTGGCAGGGCAATTAACAAAGCATGGGTTTTAATAGATATGTTCTTGTCCAAATACTCAAGAGATCAGCATCTCCAGCAGGATGAAATGCCAGATTCCTACTTGTTTCTCTCCTCAAGATCCCCCAGCAACATATCAGTTTTCCACTGTGAGCCTGGTCTTTCAATATTGCCCAAAGGCATTTAATGTATAAATGTATTAATGTCCAAACCATTATCCACCTTACACCCTGACACACGACTGCAGTGTTTGCCCAGCATAGATTTTTGGTTATTGCCATAAGAAATAGTATTTTATCTGATTTTACCAAGCGAGTAATGAAAGATTAGGAAAAGTGGTGTTACCTCAAGCTGTTCTCCTTAAAAAGGTCTAAGATAAAGCAGTGTGAGAAAGGAGATTGAATATAGCCCAGGACATATTATCTTTGCCATTTTAGAGGGAAAAAAAATTAGACGTTTCTAACCTTTCTAGGCAGAGCTAATTTAACACAAGAAAGGAGAGCAAGCATAAATGGAAGTACAGATGCCAGAGTAAGACTGCAGAGAGTCTGAAATGGTGCTACAAATGATTTCATGCAACTGAAGGGTGCAAGAACCTCAATAAATTTAAGCTCATGCATTATTCTATTTTCTTGCTGCCATCAATTCAACAATTTTGCTGTGAAATTCACTATTTTACTCCTCTGTGTAGTTGACATCCTGCTTTCCATCTCCATATCCAGACGTGCACCCGCACTGCCTTCCACTGACTGGTGTTGAGCTGAGTTATTCTGCTACTCTGCCATGAAATCTGGTGGTGGGAGGCCCTGGATGGAAGCACTAGAGATGGGGATTGGCAGGCTGGGCTGCAGCTCACTCCCTGATCCCAGCTGGAGAACTCCCCTTCCCTGGCACACATGGCCCGGACGCTGCTGCCTGGTGCTGGGACAGGCTGCCTGTGCTTGCAGAAAGAAAATGAAAAGCAGGTTTGAAGCAGCACTGCAAATAACTGACTTTACTTCTGTGAGTGGGCAGCTGCAAACACTTTTATGAGACACAAGAGAAAAATTTAATTAACATTTGGTCTTTCTAGGAAACACCATCATAGGCAGCTAAATTCCTGAGCACAGAAGGTTGCAGGAAGTGTTATCAATAATTCATGAACTTCCACTATTAAAAATACATTTTTCTTGTAGATGATAGCACGCATTCCATGAGTTCTTTAGTGTAACTGCCAGGGTACGCTACCACTGACCAAACCCACTCTCAGATTAGCCTAATTTCGAGGAAGCTGTTATAATGCACTTAAATTTTAGTGAATTATTCAAAGTCTGTGATGGAAAGCATAGAATCTTATTTACAAGAAAGGCCCCCTGCTCCAGCAGCAATGCCCTGTAGCAGTAGGTCACTGTGGAAAAGAGTGTGACGTTGTGCAGAGAGCAGCATCACTAAGGTGGGGATGAAGCAGCAAGGTAGGTAAACATTTATAAAATGTCTTATGCAAATATTATTTATTTTAAAAAAGGATATTAAGAAAACGGAAAATAATTGGAAAAGGTGAAACTGTATTTAAAGTGAATAGTTTTCTAAATTATCCACAAGGCCTTGTTTGTGTTTTAAAAGATTCAATTTAATTAAATATAATCAGGCCAAGAGGACAGATGTTAGACATTTAATTATCAAGATAATTTTAAAGGGGAATTTCATGGCTCCTATTTCTAAACCTACCCTGTTGATGTTACACTTCTATAATTATTTCCTTAATAAACAATACTATCTTCCATTGTTTTTTTATTGTGAAGGACCCATGCAAATTCCATGGGAAATTGAGGGCACAGGCAACTTGAAAGCAACATATGCACAAAGCTCTTAAATGCACAGTATATAAATAGAAAATGTAACAATTTGGGGGCACTGTGACTTGGACAAGATTCCACACTTTCAGGGTGAAACAAACCACTTTCAAATGGAGACAATAACATATGAGTGACACTTGATGGGTTGGGTCCTTGTTTGCTGCCCTACCCAGCTGCCAGTGGGGATGGTGTGTATTTCAACAGCACATTTTCCTGTTGTGGGACTGCTAGGGGAAGAGCACAAACTCCCATTAGCTTTGGAGGGTGCCAAAGTGCTGCTCTGCTTTTGAAATGTTTCTCAACTCCCCTATGACAGCCCGAGTGAGTGGTAACTCCCACCAACCACACCCTACCTGGCTTTGCAATCTTTTTACTCAGGTTTTATCCTGCACATTTAATAATTTTGTCAGTTCTAATGCTTCAAATCAGCTTTGCAAACCAGCTACAGGGCAAGCAGAGCATGTTTTTTTTAACCCAGTCCCTTCAATAGCTTGAAGTCCAAAAATGAAATTATGCCCCAGTGAACATTTGTGTCGTTTAAAAGCTTGTAGTTTCTGAATGTAGATTAAGTCCTTAATGGCACTTTCACATGACAATGACTGTGGGGTTTTTAATCTTGTAACAATATTAACACTGAACTGAAAAGAAGCAAATCTTAAAAACTGTATTTACAACACAATGAATACAACAACCAACCAGATTATGATACTCAGACCATTTAAGCATCTTTTTTCCATGCAAGCTGTTATGTGTTCTACTAAATGGGTTTAGGAACTGCTACTGAGCCCAACTCAACTATGTATAAAGTTATTTAGACTTACGTTACTGTACTATTCAGCAACTCTTAGTCTAGGTAATATATCTCTCTGGCACATCATTTTCCTCAGACACCAGCAGGCAACTGATGTGCACATTGCACAAATTCAAGTTGAGCAGGAGGGTTACCTGAACTGTCATACATATTTTTTGTAAAGCTGATGCCACTTGATTGTTTGTAAGAAAGCAGTCTGCTGCTGTCACGGAGTTGTAAGGTTTATCTGAAACTTAGACAGTAGCTTTACAAAATGCATGGTAAATATTTATGAATGCTAGACTTAAAATGTACTTTTAAAACTACTAGTAGGTCCCCTTTTTGCACCTCTTTAACAAAAGATAAACATTCTAAAGCCTGTCTATGTAGTCAACTAGGAATGTGATACAAACACACTAAGTTCTTTAAGTAAGCTTTGTCATATACATGGAATTATTACTGTGAAAAAGAACAACATTCCTGTCTGGAAGATAGTATTAACTTCTATAGTTCAATGCTCACTATTTTCCTAAAAGAGACCTCTGACAATTACTTTATTAGAGAAAGTTCCATTCCCATGCCTAAAACCTGTTTTGATAAAAAGCCTTCTGGTAACATTGAGTTCTAACAGTAGTAAACTTTAAGCATGTTTTATTCAGAGACATTTTGCCCCCAAGACTACCATAAGCACTTTATTAACTTCAAGACTGACATGATTACATCAAGCCCCTGAAACTCCTGCCAGGTAACTGCAGTTATCAGTGCACTGAAGAGGACAACTAATGACAGAGATATGAACTGAGCAATTCAATCAAGATTTATTCTTTCAATAAAAAAAATAACTCCAGGTAAAATACAGTTTGGTCTACAGAGCAGGTGTAATGAAATCCTTGCTATCAAATTGAAAATACGGACTATAAACTCTCATCTGACACTGATCAGCTGAGGTGAGTTATTACATCCTCAGCCAAAGACAGGTGCTGGGTTGCAACAGGGGAGCAATGCTGGGGGCCTGGGTCGCATCAGGCAGACATGGACTGGTGCTGTCCTGTGATCTCTGCAGGAATGATGGGAAGTATTTACAATATTGAGGATATAAAAGAGTATTTATGTTACCTACTTTAAGCATTTAACTGTAGCTGTGATTAAGCCACCCTATCACAGCACTGCTTAGAGCCAGCTGTGCTAGAACAGGTATGAACATCATTCATTCGACAGATGGCACTGAAAATAATTGGGGGGCACTGAAAATAATCGGAGGGCAAGTTTGTTGTTGGGTTTTGAAAGGTGGTTTTTCTGTCAGATCAACCTGCAGCCAAAGGGAGGAGCACAACATTAACTTGACAACGGCTTAAGAGTACATTGCTGTGAGAAAATGGTGTGTCAAATTCCATCATCTGGTACCACTGTAGGATTAGTTGGGGCCGTCTAGGGGCAGAAGTTATCGGGGAGCCAGGTACCAACCTCCCAGAGCATCTGCTCCCATCCCTGCTTCAGGCAGGCGACTCCACAGTCCTGACCTGTGCTGGCTGCTGGGCGTTTACGGTTTTTCAGTGTGAGGAGATCCTGCAATGGAACTATACACCTGCAGCTCTACAGTGCTGACCAACCTATTTTCAATTTCTTACATCAGAAATACACAGAAATGGTAACCATGAAAGGGCTGTTGTGGCATGGAAATCCTGTCTTTGGCTTCAATGTAACACTGTTTTAGCAGTAACTTCAGCCTGAAGGTCCTTAGAAAACCCTGAAATGAAATACCAAATGAAATCCATGTCACTGAAGAGTGCAGACATGGAAGAACCAGGTTGTCGGAAGGATGTACAAGACACACTGCAAGAGTCCCTGTGGGACAGCATCCTGAAGAACTTGTAAGTTCTCAGTGCTTCCACCAGCCTCACCTCTGGCTTGCAGGCAGCCCTGGCCAAAATCCCCTCTCTGCCAAGACTAGGGTTATGATACCAGCTACTCTTGTGAAGTGCCTTGGACAAAAATAACCTCTACAGTAAAAGGCAACGGGCATAAAAAGGATGGGAGATGCTGGCACACCATTTTCCCATCATTTTCCATCATAAAGACATGCCAGATTACCCTTGCACTGTATGAACACATTCCTTGAGAATTAAAGAGAGGACATGCAGAGTGGGAGGGCAAACACGAAGGACACAGCTTGGAGGTCTGCATGAACAGGATGGGAACCTAAAATAAGTCACCACGTGGCCACGGCATTATGAGAATCTGGTGCATGAAAACAAAAGTTTAAAACGCTGGCGTAGGAAACTGAACAATGAAGACGACTCAAATGAATTTTTATTTCATATGCAACAACAAAAGCATTCCATACACAAAGTAACAAAATAATGAAGGGATGTATTGCAAAGAAAAAAACAAAACAAACGAAAAAAGTGGAATGAATGTGTCACTTTTCGGGAAGCTTTAATACCCCGCAGTTAAATAAAATGCTATTACTGAGTTTTTAAACTACTAAAAAAAAAAAGAACGTAGATCACAGCGGTAACCACGAATGAATCCTCCGGCACTCCACACGTCGCTAAGGGACGAGCACGGGGGAGACGCGCCAAGGGGGAACTACGCTACGTTTCCATACCGGGCGGCGGAGCTCCCGGCCCCTCACGGAGCCCCCGCAGCGCGCCCGCCCCGGCCTCACCCCGAGCGGGACCGCGGCGTCCCGGGGCGGGGGGACAAGGGGGGGCGGCGGCGAGGAGCGGCCTCTTACCCTCGGGCGGCGCGGCGCCGGGCTCCCGCCTGCCGCCGGCCCGGGGCAGGAAGGAGCGCGGCAGGAGCAGGGAGACGCAGAGCACCAGGCAGGACACGGCGGCCACCCGGCAGCACGACCAGGCCGCCATGGCGGAGCGCGGCGCAGGCGCGCGCAGGCGCGGCGGCCCGAGGGGAGGCGGAGGGGCCGCGGGAGAACGCCTGGGGAACGCCTTGGGAACGTGCTGGGAACGCCTTGGGAACGCCTTGGGAACGCCTTGGGAACGCCTTGGGAACGTGCTGGGGCCGGGGGGCCCGTGCTGGGCTGCGGCCTCGTGCAACAGCCCTGAGCCTCGGACAGGCCGGACAGGGGCGGAGGGGATACGGGGCTGCCTTCCTGTCCTTCCGCTGCCTCAAGGGAACCTGCAAGAAAGATGGATAGGGGCTTTTCACGTGCAGTGACAGGACCCAGGGGTAGTGGCTTCAAACTGTAAGACATAGCTTCGACGGCTTGGATTAGATATGAAAGATGTATTCTAATATCTTTACAAACAAGTCCACAGGTGAAGGGGAAGGTATGCGTGTTGGCGTCTTTGAAATGGGTCTTGATGTCTGTACTGACTTTGGACAGCGGATTTGTTGCAGAGCCCGGACAGCTCGGCTCCTGACACAGACAAGGGAACGCACAAGGCCCAGATTCTGGACTTTGGGGGAAAACAGTAGATTTAAGGAGGGAATATGCGGTGGGCGGCTCGGGAAGGCTGTCCCTCCCTGGTACCTTATCCAGTAGGGAAAGGAAGAGGGCAACGTGAGGCCGGGAATTCAGACATTAAGACCCATTTCCAAGACGTTAACACCCACTCCTTCACCCATCAAATTGTTTGTAAAGGCATGAGCTTTCACTACTCAGGGCAGGGCGGTGGTGGTCTTCGAGATCCCTTCCCACCGAGGCCATTCTGTGATCCTTACCCCCCATAATCATTTCCCAGGCTCTGGTCCCTTTTTGCTTGTGGCACTTCGAACTTTCTGGGGGAGAAGAAAAAAAATCTCCCCTGTGCCCTGTTTTTCACCACTGTGCAGGGTCTCCGCTAGCCTCTGCTGGAGGCAGTGATGGCAGGGATGATGGGGCAGGTGGGCACGGGTTGCCCAAGGCTTGGAGCACCCATGGCAGCATGGTTCCCATTCTCCCTGGTCTGAGAAGGGGCCAGGACCCTTCCTGTGGCAGGACCGCTGGAGTTCGGGCAGCCAGGCTGCAAGGGCAAGAAGGCAGCTTGGATAAAACCACTGCTCGAGGTCATGGCTAACCCGGATTCTCCATGTGGATTTGTTTCCTTCCTTTGAGCATATAGGACAGATGTAGAAAAGTCCAGACCATATTTAAGCTTATTTCAATTTACTGCAACCATCTAAAACGTTAAAAATTAAAAATGTGCATATATTTTCAAAAGAGGGTGTGAAATATGCCTCTTGTCACTGCATTTGTTTAGGGTGCTGCTGTGCAAAGTCATCCTGAAACCAGCTCCCTACTGCACTAACAATAAAAAATCGAAGAGGGAAGTTTAGTGTTTGTACTTGTTCATTTTCACCGACTTAAGCAAAAAAATTGCCAGTCATGTCAAATTAAATTATATGGGTTTGTATTTCCATTATATTTATATTACACTGTATTACTGTAGTTGAATTAGACTATTTTCCATGGGGTCTGGGCTGTGACTACTGAATTTAACTCACTTTACGCAAGAGCTACCCTTAATTAGACTTCAGCTGAGAGCAGAATTGCTTTGACTAACACTGCCGACCACTATGACAGCAGAATACCACAGGCTCTTAAATTACTTCAAAAGAGATATTCACTGTGTGAACAGCTGGTACTGGATGGCCTGTTCCAGAAATCCTTCTTAGTGAACACCTTGACCCTGGGGAGACAGCAGTCCTTGGTCAGGCCCCACCAACCCTTACAAACCAGCCTGGCTGCATTGTCTCCTTTCACAGCTCCTTCACCCATCACTCATTCACCAGGTTTCAGGCTTCTCACATTAGGGTTTCTGGGAGTCCCTGCAGTGTTCCTGGAAATGAGAATTGTGGGAGCTGTTGTTTCGATGTCTGTGCCTCTTCCCTAAACTTGTCAGCAACTCTTGATGCCTCCAGAGGCCAAGTGAACAAGTAAGGGCATCAAAAGGAGCGTTGCCTTGATCAGAAATGTGTCATCAGTTCACTAACAGCAAACAATTCCCTCATTCCATTATGAAAAATACATTGTTGTTCTCTGGTAGGTTATAATATTCAGAAACAAGACTTACAAATACCCTCCAGCCAGTTTAATAGATATTCAGCACGTATCAATAAAATCTCAAAAAAATTATTTATTTTGAACTTCTGACAGAAATGATAGAAAGCAATTTAATTTTATTCCTATTTATTTAATCCTCCTGCCTCTCTGCTATCGCATGCTTACTGACTCCCAGTTTCTCTTTATTGTGGGGACAAAGCTTTAGAGGCAATTTAGCCAGTATGAATCAGAGGGGAGTTTTTTCCTTGTTTTTTTTTTTTTTTTTTTTTTTTTTTTTTTTTTTTTTTTTTTTTTTTGTTTTTTTTTTTTTTTTTTTTTTTTTTTTTTTTTTTTTTTTTTTTTTGTTTTTGTTTTTTTTTTTTTTTTTTTTTTTTTTTTTTCTTTTTCCTTAAGGATGTTCTTGGGCTATTTATTTTGCAAGATAGCTGAAACCCCAGCAAATGACAGTGGGAGTTGTGGAAATTGTAAATGTTCATGCTGCTTTCCACACTGGCAATATCAGCATTGAAGCAACCATCCTTTTGCACATGTATTTGTAACTTATTTTAAATTTTATCTTTTATACATCTTCAGAAGGCGGAACCTTTTCCACATGTGTCGGTAAGGATCTACAGCAGCCACAGTTTATAGCCTAAGGAATACCAAACTTCAGATTATGTGAAGCAATATTCAGCTGTTCTGAAAAACAGGAAAGGCATGAATGCTCGAGAATGATTGCTGATAATTCAGTGAAGAGAAAATTAATGTGAAAGAACTTGAATGAATCATTTAAAGCCTGTCTTTTTATCTTACTTTTTTTGGTCTGCTCATTCTTCACTGGCAACATATAAATTGCTATAAAAATGAACAATCTCTGATATAAATGTAAATCAGGAAGAAATTTCTTAACTTAATCAAACTAACAGATGACACAAGAGCTTCCTCATTTGTCTAGATTTTGTCAAAAGCTGTGCTATCCCAGCTCCTCACCTAAATTAGGGAGGTGCTTACGTGCATGCTGCAAACATTCTCACTGCAGAGTATCTTAGTAGTAAAGAGTCAAACACTGCAGTAGCAGGTAAATGCTAGCACCCGCTAGAAGCTTGAGAGCTTGTTTTCTGAGGAAGAATGTAATTCCTTGGCAATTCCCAAAGCTGTTGATTAGCTGCAGAGCAGGCAAAACTCGCTGGCTGGGCTGTAGAGGCAGAGTTCTCTGGGAAGGTCTCAGTGGTCTGCAGCAGGAACTTTGTGCACAGCACAAGGGCTGGCACAGCTGCCACCCTCAGCAGCAAAAATGGGTCACATCCTCTGTGCCTTCTGGGGCCAGCTTGCAGCAAGGATGTGGTTTCTTGTCTTCTGTGCTTGAGCAAACCCATTTGGCATCTCTTCAAGTCTCCCCCTCTCTGAAAGCTGGAGGATTTGCCCCTAAATGAGCAGTGTTGACTGGAGGCTGCCTGCGTGTTTCCCAACTCCGCGATGAGTTGTTCAGGTACCATCCGGCAGCAGATGGGATTGCTTGCACAGTGTGCTCAGGAACACATTAAAGGGCATGGTTTAGCCCATGGACAAGGTGATGCCTTGCAGAGGGAACACCCTTTCCTGGGAATTTTCTAAGTGTTATTGCTCAGCAGAAAGAAAGCTCTGGTGAATTCTGTGGCTGTTCTGTCACCAAAAGAAAAAAATAAATAAGGGGAGTAGTATTCTGCTCCAATTAATTAAACAAACTGATATAAATTCTGCGCTTAAATCGCACTTTGCATATCCATAATCTCTGCACTACATTTTATGTATACTTTACCCTTGGGTAAAAATTTGTGAGCATATAAATGCTTTCTCATATAATCTTGCTAAAGCACGCTCTTCCCTATAAATATTCATACCACTGCCAAAACATTTGCAAGCTTTCCCCAAAGGTGAAATATGTGTAATGTACTTTCCCTTCTGGGTATAAATATTATCCAATACATTTTGGTTAATATGAATACACTAATTATTCTTGTAACCCTTTTTAAAAGGGTCATCCTCATGATGTGAATTTTTTAAAAATGTAATTACAGTAATTGGATACTTAATCTAATTAAAATTGGCTTTATCTTTAATGGGAATTTTTCTAAAGAGGCAGAATGACAATTGACTTTCTGATAATCACTGTTTTCTTTCAGCTAGAGGATGCATTTAGTACAGTAGGAACCAAAGAACATGGCCTCTTTACCACATGCCAGCCACCTTTAGGGCCAGTTAAACTACAATTTTATCCATTACCAGGCAAAACTTCCACTTAGAAATAAAAATTCCTAATAAATAAATTCCTAAAAAATAAAAGTTCCTAATGCTGAATTGATTTAATTGTGGCTCAGATAGAGATAATTTAGGGATTGTTTATGGTGCTGATTAGGATGCAAGGCGTGCCTTAGAGAAGATGTTACACCGGGGAAGGTGCCAGCTTCCCAAAGCCTAGCTCTGTTCAAGTGTGTAGGCACAGTCCTGTACAATGAGCTCCCCTGTCTTTGGAGGTGCACCTGGAGGGACCCCAGCATGCTTGGCATGCATGTAAATTCTCACTGACATCAGCAGAACTCCAGACAATTTGGATTATCTCCTGGGCTTATAATTCGGATCAACATTTCTAATGTGCTCTCTTAAAGGCACTTTCCATGCAGAGTGACAGGCAGGACTGCCACTGTTCAAAGGGGAAAAATTATTTTGAGTCCACACTGCATCTTTTACTGTGAGAAGCCAAGGAGAACAAGTCAGGAGTTGTATAGGAAAGAGTGGAGAAGTGGATTTATGTCACTGCCTTCAGATACACGTGACATAAACATTTATGTCTGCTATAAAGCTGCTGCACCTTTCAGGGCCTTTGCTTTACAGGAAGCCAGGCAAGAGAGAAAGGCCTTCAAGGAAAATCAATCAACTGTTTTGTAGGTTCAACTTGCCCGTGGTGTGTTCTCATATGATTAAAGACAGACATATATTTCATAGAGGAATAAATCATTGTTTTCTAAGAAGGATAATCGTCTACATCTACAAAGTATTTTCTAAAGAAAGATTAGGAAAAAAGATAGATTACATAGAATGGGCCAAGTCATGACCTAGTGCAAAGAGACACCACTGATTTTGATATACCTGTATTTGACTGTTCTCAGTGTCAGCTGGGGGATGATCTGATTGCTAGAAGAGTCTTTGGGATTTTGGCCCTGCAGCCTGGTGTGCGGCACAGTGAATCCCCCTTGCAGAATGGCTGTGGCGGTTCTGACAGGAAATCTGTGTGTCCATGTCTCTGTAAATGCTCTTTGTGCCTCTCCCATGGGCACAGCTTAAGCTGCCCATGGGGAGTCACCTGGAGCTGACAGACAGAAGCATCAGCATCACATTTTCCATAGGAAGCCTTTTTGTGCCCAGAGAGTTCTTGCTGAGCTCAGCCCTCTTGCAGCACCCTTGGGCAGGCAATCAGCTAATGAACAAAGACAGCAGGTTGTAATACTGTACTACTTTTTGGGTCAGGGTGAATAAATGTGTATCTACTTCTGTTGAGCATGTGAGGTAGCAGTGACTGCAGAGCTGCTGAAGAAAAAGAGTGTGGAGGTGATGCTGTAATTGGATCACTGTGTTTCAGCAACAACCTGTGTGTAGAACACATGATATCAAGGAGGCTTCTAAGAGACCCACTTACGTCCTGTGAAAGAATCATTAATTTTGCAGTGAAATTAGCACAGATAAAGAAACATTTCAATTAAAAAACAAGTACCAGGAAAAGCTGATCATAAAATGAGTGCATAAGTTCAAAACAGTATCAGAAGTACCAAGGAAGCCTCAAGTTTTATCTAACAACTGCAAGTGGTCTCAAACTTTAGCTCTCAGCTTATGAAAAACATTTTCCATATGAAAAAATGTTGATGCTGAAAATATTGAAAAGCATGTAATTTCCCATCAGTTTATTTTATCAAAGTGATATCTTTGTGGCAGCTAACCATTGGATAAAGAAATAAGGATATTATCTGCTAGCCTTCATTAAGCTTGAAGATTCCAGGTTGAAGTTGAACATGGAGAAAGTATTGAACTTTTCAGCGCACCTTTAGTGGCAACACCCCAGTGCATTGGCAGGTAAGTGGTCCTGTACCTGAGACACACAGACATGGCAGGGTGGGGAGGTTCTGCTGCTGTTACAGAAAGTGCATTTTTAGGCCTGGCACTACTGCAGAAATGCTGTGAGAGATGAGGAAAGGGAGCATTGTGGTGGCCAGCGGTGTGAACTGCCATTTTTCCAGACCTGAAGAACCTTCTGGTTGGTGTTTTTGTTTTGAGGCCATTATTAGCTACTCAATACAAAAGAGCTGAGAGCACAACGACTCACTAGAAAAATCTGGGTTCTTCAGAAATAAATTTTTGGAGTGCCATAGGAATTCCTGTCCCTATTTACAAGGCCAGTTCAAGCTACACTTGGAGTAGCTTGTAACTGAGGAATCTTTGCAGATGCCCATCTGAATAGTTAGAAAAACAGAAGCAATGTGGATTCCCAATCTGTCTTGTAAAATCTCTGCACTGCTGATGTGGTCTCCAGATAAGTTTATTGTGAAACTAATATCAAACACTGCTCTAAGTATGAGAGAAAAGTATTGCTGGCGGAAGGGAAGAGATGTGTTCAGGGAGGGAAAATAGTCTGTTGCCTCTCTTCTCTTTGCAGACATGCAAATGTTCCTCATCTATCAGCAGTGCAGTTGCAGGAAGAGACTGCCAAGTAACCAACTTGGCACGCACAAATCCTGCAAAACCACAGGAAAAGTTTTCTTGCCTAAAAGAAAACTGCTCTTGTCTAAGAGAAAGGCCTATGACAAAGTGTGATGTAAAAATCTTGCAGAGGAGATCAGGTGTTTCTAATAAAAGGAAGGCCAGACATGACTTTTGCTTCAACCATAGTCAAAAAAGTGGTTGCCACTTTCCAAAATCCTGCTATCCACTGGATTATTTCAGAGAGCAATTCAACACTATGCACAGTGAGAAATGGGCAGGCTGGGCAATTGAGTGCTAGCGACTTCCTTTGCAGCAGCTTTGATATCTTACATGCATCACAGAGAGACAAAAAAATATCTGAATCCACAGGATTAGTGAAAGGCTGTGCAATTTTTAGATGTCTCTGAGGTCAGCATCCCTGCAGCAACATGGAGTGTGGTGGGAGCAGGAGTTGTGCAGCTGGAGCTGTGTGTGGCTGGCTGACTGACCAGCCTACGTATCTGTATTCCTGCACTGTGGAGATGGGAATGGGCCCAGCTGAGTGTGGGTAAAAAAACCTGAATAGTTCACACATAGCTTCCGCCTAGCAGAGACAGGAATTGGAAGTGAAATTTGAGTAAAAAAACCCCACACTTGGTTTTGATTGAAAATATCCTGAAAAAAAGGCATGGAAAA
>VYZR01059780.1:51345-68116 GCA_013400675.1 Oxylabes madagascariensis
TCTCTCAGGTCACATCACATTCTATCCTACAAGCTTAAGATGAGCCATTTGTATTATGGTGAGAAAAAGTCAATTTAGCCATGTTTCCTGTGTTATGGAGATCAGCATTGGAGGCCTAGGGAAGACAAAAGGAAGGAACATCCACATACAGTGATAAGATCCAGGATGATCTTCCAGCTTCCAGGTATGCACAATTCACAGGCTTCAGAGCCAGCATATTCATGTTAGACAATCCTTGATAAATCTTATGTCAGTAACATACCTAATTTTGTTTAAGCAAGCGTGCATATGATGCACAAGCATATACCTGTACTTTCCTCTAGATTAGAAGAATCTGCTGTTTTTATGGCTGATCCTGTATTTGTTCTAGGAAAAGCTGAAATGCATTTTACTCTGGCTCAGTTTTACGAACACTGATGAAAATATTAGTATTCACAAGGATACATATAAAAGGAAACTTCATATTTCCATATAACTCAGCATGTAAATATCTGGTAAATGGTAATGTTTATATAGGAATACTTAATCAAATATTCCAGGATTAACAGATGTCCTAAATCTTTTTATGTACAGCTATATCAGATATTGTCCAAATCATTATAAACAATTATAAGTTTGGAAATACCAAAAAAAAATGCTAACTTTTTGAAAGACGAATTCATAAACAAATCTTTGTACCTTTTGGGAAAACAGGTACTGCATTGTAAATATTTATTATAGATGTATTACTAAGGAAGAGGCAGAGCAGGAGTTGTGCAGCTGGAGCTGTGTGTGGCTGGCTGACTGACCAGCCTACGTATCTGTATTCCTGCACTGTGGAGATGGGAATGGGCCCAGCTGAGTGTGGGTAAAAAAACCTGAATAGTTCACACATAGCTTCCGCCTAGCAGAGACAGGAATTGGAAGTGAAATTTGAGTAAAAAAACCCCACACTTGGTTTTGATTGAAAATATCCTGAAAAAAAGGCATGGAAAAACATAAACTTTGAATAAGAAAACTAATGCAGCACCTAGGAACATGGGAAGTGTGCTTGGAGGTGGAGGAAATCTTTCAGCACAGCCAGAACCACTGTTTAGTAAGTTGGTAGGATGGTCAATGCTAATTATCACAGGGTGGCTCAGGGAAGGCCAAGAAAGCAGACAAAATCTACAGTGCCATCTCCTTTCAGATGAAAGCTGCAATAGAAACCTCTTTACTACTAAAATCCTGTGGTCAGAAAGCAGCTGTTCCTGGCTAACTGAATGCTGGGGGCATTAAGTAAAGGATCCCGCAAAATTCCTTGGTGAGCAACCCATTCTGTGTTTAGGGTTATGCTTTGTAAAGAAACACCAAATTGCTGGACCACTTGGTCATTCCCACCATCTCCTTTTGATGGGAGTAGCCCACAATACTCCGTGCACCACAGCCATTCTTCTTTCTCAGCAAAATCCTCTGATAAAAAGAGCCATGCAGCCATCTCTACACCAAAACCAAGCATCTCAGCAACACCTAAAGCCTCAAATTTAAGAGATGGCTGACTTCTGTACTTAACCTCTCTCTTGCTCTTGAAAAGTTTCTTTCAAGGTGAAAAATTTGGAAACACAATTTCAGTTTTTCCAGGAGATGGCAGTGCCACTACAGAAAATAGCTGAGTGGTTGAGCTGCTAAGGTGACTATTCTGTAATTTGCCAGTTTAAAACTCATATATAACAAGTTTTGATTTTTTTTCCTTTTAAATAGATGATCAGATAATTATACTTCAATGACTGTCAAAAGCAATAATGATAGCACTCATTACAAGTTTAAAGTGTGTCTGAATTCCCAAGGGCTCACAACAGGTATTAATTCATCTGAATGGAAACAGGAGACATAATTGGGCAGTAACTCATTTCTATCACATACAGTGTATGCTATAATTAATTTTCACCTCACGTTTTCACACTGGATGTTGAACTGCCCTCCTAACACCCATCTCCTCTGACTCGGGCAAGTGCAGGTGTTGCAGGAGTTGCAGCATCAGGCAAGTAGGCAGCAAACTCTGGATTCAATCTGAGGAAACGCCATAGCACATCTGGCAGCACCCGGCAAATCTGAAGTATAAAGCAGGTGAATAAATGTATTGAAAATTAATAAGGAACAGAGCAGTGCACCAGATGCAGTGGTATGCTAAGTACGTTGCCAAATAGATTGCAATATGCTAACCCAACTGTCTAAAATATATTCTTGCTTTCATGAACTCTGTGAGCTGGTGCCTTTAATTTTCAGATTAAGCTTGATTTCTGATTATTTTTGTCACATCATATTTCAAGGATTTTGTATTATGATTACATGTGATTGACTAAAAATAACAGATCAATGAAAAGATGCAGAACTTACTGTGCTTCTCTTTCCATTCACTTATTATATTGTCATAAGTCTTTCATTACAAAAAAAAAGGCCTCTATTCACACTAGAAAGGCTACCTACCAGTTCAGTGAGAAGAAGGCAAGCAAAGAGTTATTCTACACCCTGCTAACATATTCATATAAAACTCATCCAATTTTGTTAACACCTTTTGTGGAGAATCAAAAGTTAGCTAAGATTGTATTGTAATTCCTCTTCCTGACCTGAAAGTCACACAGCTGGATTCAAGTAGGCCAGAAATACGTGCTTTATAGAAGCACCTTGTGGTTGGGGCTGTTTTTGAAGCTCTGAAAGTTTATGCTGCTGACCCTGCCCTCCGTACCAACGACCGAGTCTCCAGTACCTCACGGCAGAAGAAAATTTGTCACAACTGTCAAATAGCTGGCAGAAGGAAAGATCTGCCTTGTTTCATCCATGTCAGCCCCTACGTTTCCCTTGTAACAGGGCAAGAGTTGCACACTGCTCATTAGACCCAAGAGATTCTGGTTCTATGGGACACATCAAAATTTAAATACCCTGGAGGAAAATAATTTGCTGCTTGATCCAACAGCACCTTTTGAAGTCAGTGTAAAAATATTCATTGGCATCAACGAGATTCAAATTAGATCCTTGCTCCATAGTCAGTAGTAACATAACCTAATTGGCTGCTCAACATCGTATTTTGCAAATCATAGGAATTCGTGGAAAGCCATGTCAACAGCAGTCTCATTTGTTAGAGCAACAGCACCTCCAAGCTTTTTACAGCCTGACAGGCACAAATGTTCTGTCATTTGCATCCCTCCTAGGTGGTGCTGAAGTAGGTCCTGAACTGTGTGGGAGCACCACTTCACTGGTGGGTGCTGGTAGGAAGGAGTGATAATTTGCAATAATGGACAAAACTAAGATACAAGAAGGAAATCAAGGCATGGCATAGTAACATTTTATATGTGTAAATTTTAGTTCTCATTGTTAATGATGATGGTGAAGTAACTGGTAATGGTACTTTGCATTACATACATGACAAAAACATCAGGAAATTAATGTACATTGCAGCTAATCTCTCCCTTATTTATCCCTTTTAATTTACTGCTTAGTCTTAAAAAAAACCAAAAAAACAAACAAAAAACAAAAACAAACAAACAACCCCCCCCCCCAAAAAAAAAAAAAACCAAACCAAAAACAAAACCACAACCCACATAAATAAGGTATTTAAATAACTATTTTTCAAATATAACATTCCACTTATTAAACTGTGCATCAGATGAGTAGGACAGGTTGATACTAAGAGCTTATCAAACTGGAGCTCAGGTCCTATGGCTGATAACTCTCATGTTAGGGAAAAGGAAATTATCACTCATCCTGATTTATGATTAAGCAGTGCTCCCACCAGCCTCATGAAGGTCATGGCATGACTCTGCACTGGTGGGTAAGAGGATGGCTGGGCAGGGTTTGAAAACTGCACTTGGGTAGAGCCACCTGGATTTATATCCACTCAGGATTTAATTCAGCGCTTGAATGAAATGTTGTTATTTAGTAAAAGCAATGCCAACACAGGTGTCACAGACCGTGTTATTCAGAGGTGTTATTCTGCACAATGAGCACCCAACAAGCCAGGTTGCTGTGGAGTGTAGGGCACCAAAACCAGCAAAAAGAGCACAGCAGGTTCCTGTCACATATGAGAAACAGCCAAGTCTCAGGGGTAGAACATTTCTCATGCACACACCTGATAGCATGCAAATGTCTGTAGAACTCCAGCCAGACCCTGGAAGAACACATGCCCAGAAAAAAACTGATGGAGCTGGAAACAAACTATATGAATAAGATTGAAAGCATGTTCATAGTCATCTGTTGTCACCAAGGTAATTTTCAGAAGTAAAACCCTATATCTTTGAAGGCACGTGCACATCCCACACAAGCCTCAGTGCAACTTACTCTGGGATGTGATTCAATGCCATCCTTCTCATGCAAGAAATGTGTGTGCAGCCCAACTGCACACAGCAGCTCCAGGTAGGGTTAGTCACCAAAGGACAGACAGATCGAAGAGCAGTACATTAACCAGGGTCTCAGGGGACTTGTTATTTCTGGGACAGTTACTCTCCATGTGTCTTTACTGAAGTCATTCAACCTCTCTTGTCTTTCATTTCTGCTTGATTGGAATCTTCAAATTGCTACCAGGACTTCAGCTGTAGTCCCCATTTTATATGTTTAAAGCTCAGTTGAAGCCTCTGGGCACACCACTATTGCTACTATTGAGAGATGGTTCCCACAAGTGAGGAAAAGAAGAATGCCACGAGTATGGCTTGTTTTAGAAAGTCCCATTCTCAGAAACTGAAGGGACAGCCTCAAAGAGAGGCACTGGGGCTGCAATAAGCACCAGGGATGAAGGAAGATTCAAGGGCTTGGCAAAGAGGGTAGAAGTAATAGCTTGTGATTTTTCAGTGATTGGGGGAGAAAACATTCAAGTTTAAATAATCTCTGGATGTGCAGCTGTAGGGACAGTTAATACAGAGTTTCTACAAAGAGATTAAAAATCTCTCAAGAGATCTTGCAAGATTAAATAAAATTAGCCCTAAGGCCATAATTCTGTCGGCAAATCAGGCATCATCCACTGAAATGAAAAAAACCCTGAAGAGCACAAGATCAGCCCAGCCACATGGGCTGGCACTCACACCATGTGTGTCTCCCTGCCTGGCCCCCCACCAGCACCTCTTGCCTGTCCTCCCTGCTCCCTCCAGCTCTGGTCCCAGCCACTCTCACAGTCCACTCTGAAGCTCATGGCTCTGCTCACACATTGAAAAATGCCAGGGGGAAAGGCACTTGGTTGATCCCGTGAAGACCAAGGCTGGATGTGCCTGATACAACTGCCATTGAAAACCTGGAAGTCCAGGCTTTGGGGTAGGGCTGGCGGTGAAGGACTGTTTGGCTGGTACTGTTGGCTCACACAGCAGTGACAAATGATGACAGCATGAAAAAATATAAGGAAAAAAATGAAAGAATGTGAAAAAATCCCAGAGTTATTAATGGGTATGAGCTGATGGTACAGGTTTTCCTTACTTCCCCGTTACATCCTTAGGCTGTGCAGCAGACTATCACATTGTGCCACTACTACAGCAACAAGGCTCTTCTCCGGATGGCAGACAGATCTCTGGGGGAACTGCTGCTGAACTGGGGGCAGGAGATCTGTGAGCCACAGCTTTGCAATATGCCCAGCTCAACTGACACACCGGCCAAAATTTTTATGCCAGTCATTACTGCTTGCATTTGGCAAACCCTGGCATTGCCAAGTACCTGCACCTGCAAATAATTCCCTGGGAGTCACTGGTGTTGCTGGTGCAGCTTGGAGCTCAGCAGCCTCTCTGCTGGTCCATTAACTCCGGGAGATGTTTATTATGAAGCAAGAACTTATTCAACCAAATCTCACAACAAAATAGAAAGCATAAGAAATATATTAGGTCAGCACTTGGTAAAACAGTAAAGAATATGTTGTTTACCAGGTAGGTCTCAGTGCTGTGTAATTCATGTAAGAAGCAGTTGCAGGAGGAGACCTGACTGCACACCTACAAGGCACTGCTTTAAGCAGACTTTTCCTCTCTGGTCTGGAAGAATACTTCTCTGGGAGTTGCTCAGCTGTGCTTCAGTCATTGGAAATGCAAAGCTGGGTCTCTTAAACCTTACCAGAACCCAGTGGGATTTTGGCTAAGGAGTCCTGCATGTTTGAGGACATTCAGGCGCCTCTGGCTGGCAGGCTGGTCGGGGCGTGGGATGCAGTGCCAGGCACAGATCCATCCTGCTGCACTGACACACAGTCCAAGACGTGGTGCAGCTTCTCCAGGAGTGCATCCATATACATCCATCTTCAGTAAGGGACAGTTTATAGATTGAAACGGAGGATAATGGGAGGACGGTAATTTAAATCAGAGTAGTTAATTGCACCTAAGGATTCCTACCATCCTCTTAGTTTCCTAATTGCTGATATACTTAACACTGATTTTATCAATAGTCCATGATATATAAAATTACTTCATATCAGCTCATTAGTTAATTAATTATAGGAAGGACGCACACATCAAAGCCAAATATAGACTGAGGACCCAAACTTCTCCTTGAACACAAGGAGCAGCTCTAGTGCAGTGGTGCCAATTCCCACTGGTTTGTGTGTTTTTCCAGATACTTGTTCATAGCAATGCAATTTTGCAAAGGACAGGTAAGGAGATGAGGCAATCATGCCAGGACCAGCCTGTCATCTCAGCTTTTTGAGGCTTTACCTCTAGGGACAAAGAAGTTCCTGGGTAAAACACAGCTCAGAGCTGCAGCCAGCAGATCAATGGCTACAAGAAAGTTCAGAATTAAAATTTATATACATATGTATATATATGCAAATATGTACCATTTTTGAACCTCCTCCAAATAGCTGAATGAGTATGCTAAGAATTGGGACATAAAATTAGTTTTTCTATGAGTATCTCACTAAACCAACAGAGAAAAATATTAGTTAGACAATTAGACAAGCACTCTAAACTGTGTTTATTGACTGCCTTCTCTATGGCTGGTTTTGGTGAGAGTGAAATACCATATATTTTTCCTACATTACACAAGAACTGCGTGAACTTAATGTTTCTGATGACCCAACACAACAAAGTAATTTCAAGCCACTACATTCTACTTCTAAAATAAGTCTAGAGAGGGACAGGCAGCCATTAAACTGATGTGCAACAACCCTCTAAGTGATGGTCTGTCCATAACCTGGAGGTCATCCTACTCATTTATGAGTAAGGACAGATAGGATTGTTCAGTAATTTGTGGGGTTTTTGCCTTTTTCTTTCCTGGTCAAAGTGGAGCAGAAAATGGAGGAAGGTTCCTGCTCCTAAAAAGAGTTTTTATCACACAGCAATCTTCTCTTTGATTGTCCAGTAAGTTAAAATTTGATTAATTCTCTATTATTAACATCATTTACAGAGCAAAATGACCACATTTTCTTCCCAAATGAATGGTTTTCAGTTTCCTCATCTAGGATCTCTCCCTTTTATGGAGACCCCTCTGCCCAGCCTGCTCTCAGTCTTCTCCCCTTCAGCTTCTGCATGTGATATACATGTATATAAAACCAACTAAAGTGAACAATATTAATTTTAGATTTGCAGCCTTTCAATTCATTATTTACAGAGAAACCCAAACTCCAGTGTTTGCTTCATGCTGATTATCCTTCTGGGGATTAGAAAAAAAAAAAAAGGTGTTGATTTTTCTTTTGCCCTAATTTCCCCATTGCTTCTGTGCCAACAGTCTATATACCCCCTTACATGATTTTTTCCTCCTGTTGAAGACCAAAGTGAGGACTTCTTGTTTTTGCAGCCACAGACTCTTTATGAGTGCCTCATTTGTCCCATTTCTCACCCCAGCCTGCAGTTACCCCTCTGGTTTCATATGCCGATTTATTGCTAAGGACTGTATTTTCCATTAGGGGAGAAGAAGGGAGGGAGTACCAAACAAACTCCAGTGGCTCCATTCAAAGTGTAATGCTTCTTATCACAAATAATTTAAAAAATGCAAGAACCCCAATTTGCAGCTAGGAGGCCCACTTGAGGGATCAGTTAAAATTTACGCCTTTATACACATGCCAACTTTGACTTCAAAAAGACTTTATTCCCAAGGATAAACAACCCAATATTTGTGTAATATAATTAAGTGAAGGCATCTTTAAATGTCATACCAGCTTGTGCCATGCTTTAAATTGTTATGCATCAACAGAATTTAACGAGATGGCCAAGGATCCTGCTTCCTGCGTGAATGCGATAAGCCACAAATACTGTATAGCTCTTTAATAGATTGCCAAAATAAAGCATTTTGTATGCAAATTATTCATGGAGTGGCAAAGCTAATATAGTGCCAAAATTACGCCCACTGGTCCCCTGCAATTAGTAGTTAAGTTGAAGTATCTTCAAACTGCAGAATTTCTTTCAGTGTCTCCCAATACTTGAAACATCTTTTCATTTATGAAAATAGGAAATAACAGCTTTTATTTTCTTTTTAAGGTTTAGGGTATGTGTGCTATAGCAGAGAAGTGGCCAGAGGGATCTAATCAGAATAATTGCACATAGGCTACCCAGGAAATAAATATGAAAGTCCAGTGACTTGCAAGAAAGTTAAAGGAGAAAGGAAAAATTTGATTTCCCCCTCCCCAGCCCATACCCCTGAAATAAAGTCTGTGAGCACTGTGAAGTGGGTCTCAAAAAGCTAAGTGGAAAAAAACCACAGCAAGACTAAAGAGAAATTACAAACACTTACCAACAGCTGGGAACAGATTTTGGTGTGCCCCCAGGTACAGCACCTTCCCATCTCCTGTCGGAATCTCCCTGTTCAAAAAACACCCACATTCTCCTGGCAGCACCAAGAGAAAATTTCCTTGAGGTGCACCAGGCATAAGAGCTGCTGCCATGAAAGGCCCACACCTGTAAACCGTTTAAGCTGTAGTTTCACTGGCAAGAAATCACCTGAAATGTTCTTTTCCAGTAGGTCCAGGGATAAGCCATCCATAACCAGGATAACTACACAAATAATCAACAGCCACATTACCTGGAGAAATACTTGCAAAACTCTCAATTTTTCTGTGAAGTAGTAATACTCTGCCTTGAGTATTGGTTACAGGAATCTTTTCTCAGAAAAAGACGGAAAGGAAGACGGAAAGGAAGACGGAAAGGAAGACGGAAAGGAAGACGGAAAGGAAGACGGAAAGGAAGACGGAAAGGAAGGCGGAAAGGAAGGCGGAAAGGAAGGCGGAAAGGAAGGCGGAAAGGAAGGAGGAAAGGATTTCTCAGTCTCCACATTTCCAATGAAAATTCTCTTTCCCTCTTTTTCTGCTAAGACAAACGTAGGGCTGGTGGAGGACCCATGGCAAGGGGGGAAAGCAGCATTGCTCCTTGATGCACAAGTGTTTTGAGAAACCTTAAACTGCAAAGTATCCAGGCTACATTTACCCTCTTTGGTCACCTGCCACAGCGTGTGGAGATGCAATTCAGTG
Organism: Oxylabes madagascariensis; assembly: GCA_013400675.1. Lineage (NCBI taxonomy): Eukaryota > Metazoa > Chordata > Aves > Passeriformes > Timaliidae > Oxylabes > Oxylabes madagascariensis. The sequence goes on from VYZR01059780.1 coordinate 60,719, forward strand.
AAGAAGTGGAGGGGCAGGCAGGTCCTGCAGATCAAGTCCCCATACTGTAGAGGGAACTCCAGCTGTATTTTGCATTTACAACCTAATCATCAGAGTAGTGTGGTACATGCCAGGGGTCTGGGACAGTGATTTAAGGAGCCTGTGTCAAACTGCTTGGACCTAGATGGCCTTTCCATGCTAACCTGGAGGATTTACTGCCAGCTAAACAACAAATGTAATTTCACTCACAAACTGTTCTATGAAATGTTGTGGAATACCATAAACTACCATACTCAGTCCAGTGAACTCCAAAAGCTGTAATCTACAGCACTCTCTCAACCTGGGGGGCAGTGGGGAGACCCAAAGCCACCGGACCTGCTTCCACATTTTGATATTAAGAGAGGGAAAGGACAGCAGGCCTTACAGCAGACAACTGCAGTCCCTGGGAAAAATAAATAAAAGCGGCCACCACCACTCATAACATAGATCTTGCATTTTGTCATTTTTTTACAGCGAGGCAGGTTTAATTGTGTCCTTTTTTATAGCGACGTGGGTTTTAATGTCTGCCCTGTCGAGGGCAGCGTTCCCACAGTGTCTCTGCCGGACGAGATTTGGCAGGAGGCACGGGGAGCGCACTGCCCCAGCACTTCCACGCGTGCCTGGCCAGCAGCAGCCCCCGTGCCATGGGGAGCACTTGCCAGATGCTATTGGTCAGGGTCCTGCACTGACAACTTGTCGTCGATTCCGCTGGAAAGGAAAAATAAAAAGTAAAAAATGGCAACCAATGAAAATCAATCTTCAGATGCTCCGCTGCCTTAAATACCACTAGAGCAAACAAACAGCCCTAAACAATACAACAGAACCCATATATCAATTACCCTAAATGCTCAAGCATTTTTACTTCACAGCCTGCAACATCTGACTGTGGTACCCGCACCCGCTGCGCCGGGATGATAATAGTGCCGCATTGTTCCCGGGCGTCTGGCGGCCTGATAAGGGCTGCCTGTGCTTAGATGATAATGGAAGTGGGCAGGCTTAACATTGTGATTGGAAAATTTCTTGGGTCTCAGAAAAAGGTTCTATTAAGCCCACTGACCCCAATTGAATATTAATTAGCTAATTAACAGATTTATTGTTCCACGCAATTTCTGGAGAGGCGATTTTTTTTCAAGTGCCATTATTTTTTAAAATTATTTTTTGCATTGTGTATAATTGAATCTTTGCAGCTGCCAGCATCTTCTGCATGATTTGGCAAAAAAAAAAGAAAGAAAAAGCACTTATAGCTTTCCCCTTTTTTTGAGACCCAAATGTTTCCAATTGCTTTAGCGAGTGTTTGGGGGTGGGGGAGGGTGGGGGAAAGACACAGCTGATTTACGTTACATTCTACAGATTTATTTATTCTTAAAAGCTTAACTTAAAAATGTCCACACTTTTTTTTTTTTTCTATTACGATTCACTGGTCTGTCTTTTAGCCTGAGGTTACTACACAGTGCACTATTATTCCCTAGGAAGACACTGAGGTCTATGCCTTGCCTTTCATACACATCCTTTTAGGCATGAAGTATCTTTCCTCTCCTCTTACCTATTTGCTCCTGCTCTTTTCTGCCATGCAGATACTTTCTGCCCAGCTGAGGAGGGCAGGGGACTTGGGCCAGCCTGGCTCTGCCCTTCCTACAGGAGGGCCCCTTCCATGGACCACATGGTTCCACATTTTTTGCAAAGTATTTTCCTAAATACTGAATTATTGGTGAAGAAAGGAGATGTGATGTTTTACCACATGGATGATTTCTGACCATTTCAAAGAAGTTTATTTGGCACAGACTGCTCCAAGAGCTTCATGTGGAAGTGAGCAGGGGCCCACAGTGATCTGTCACATAATGCTGTTTGTCAGGGTGGGGAGGTGGTTGCAAATTTCTTACAATTCATTTACTGCATCATATTTTTTTCTAAGGGAGAAAGATGTCTTTTGAATGAACCATGGTATTTTTGCTGTTCAAAGACACTACATAAGCACTTTATTTAAAGTTTCAGTATTAAAAATCACAGATATTCTTGCAATGTTAACAAGCTGTAGTAGAAAATATCAACAGAGAACAGCATTATCCTGTTAAAAGTGGAAAAGACAGGAATAAGCTTGCATCGGAGAAGAGAGAACTCACAATTTATATGGTGCAAGAGGGCCTACAGATCTCTCTAGTCCGTACACCTGGACTTATGGCTACTTCTGGTGTCCAGAGACAGGATTTGCATAACCTACTGTAGCAAATGTGGTTCAAAGCCTAGACCTGGATCTTCTAACAGTGTCTTCTTTTAGGGCATATATTTTCCTTCTATGACCATCGTGTAAGACCACGAAGACAACTATGTGTTATGATTAAAAACTACAAAAAGTGACACCCTGACACCCTGAAGGGACATGTGAAAGACTCTTAGGCACTTAAGAAATGAAACTACATTTACCTCATGCCCCACAGACAGAAGACAACACAAGAGAGACAAGTTTATACCTGCCACAGCTACAGGGGAATGCAAGGATGGTGAAAGGTCACAGACACTTCCTCCTTGGTTTCTTTCCCAGACTGATGATTTTTCTATTATTTTTCTTTCTTTTAAATAAAACTGCCAGTGTTCAATGAAATAACTGATTTGTAGCTTTTAAGCAATTCCAGTTTCTACAGCTTGCAGTCATGTTTGGAAACTTGTGAAACAGGTCCTTGATAACTCAAGATAACTTTTTGGATCCACAGAAATGCTGATCTGCCAGATTAAATGACTTAAAATACACCCAGTGTATTGACTGCTGCAGGTGACACCAGATTATGGACTATACACCAGTGCAGATTATGGACTATACTTGCACAACAGCATAAAGCCCGGCCTGTTTCTGAGGCAGGATTGATGCTTTCACTCAATGTCCAGAACTACGTTGTATGACCCAGAAGACAATAAGCAGAGGCAGCCCTGGGCCCTGCCTAAATTTGGATTCAGCCAACAGTTTGATTAGTCATGGGAGAAGTGCAGGTATTGGAATGCTCTTGTCTGTTGCTGAGATAACTGAACTGAAATATCAAATCACAGAATTGCTAGATTGTTAGGGCTGGAAGAGACACCTGGAGATCATCCAGTCCAACCCCCCTGCCAAGGCAGGGTTACCTCCAGCAGGTGACACAGGAACACATCCAGGTAGGTTTGAATGTCTCCAGAGAGAGAGACTCCATGATCTCTCTGGGCAGCTGTCCTGGTGCTCTGACACCCTCAATGTAAAGTTCTTTCTCATGTCGAGGCTGAAGTTCCTGTATTTCAGTTTATGGTCATTGCTCCTTGTCCTGTCCTTGGGCACCACTGGAAAGAAGAGTCTGGCACCATCCTCTTGGTGCCTGTCTTTGAGATATTTTATGCACTTACGAGATCCCCTCTCAGCCTTCTCTCCTGCAAACTAAACAATCCCACAGCCTCCTCACTCAAAAGATGCTCCAGACCCCTCATCATCTTTGTGGCCCCTGCTGGACCCTCTCCAGTAGCTCCTTGTCTCTCTTGTACAAAGGAGCCCACAACAGGACACGGCACTCCTTCCTGACTAGAAGGGCAGGATCAGCTCCCTCAACCTGCTGGCCACACTCTTCCCAGGATCCCATCAACTCCCCTGGCCACAGGGACACCCTGGTGGCTCACGGGCAGCTCATCCTCCACCAAGCCTCCCAGGTCCTTCTCCGCAGAGCTGCTCTCCAGCAGGTCACCCCCAACCTGTGATCCTCCCCAGGACAGGACCCTACACTTGCCCTTGTTGAACTTCATCAGGGTTCCCTCTGGCCTAGGTGAATCAAGACATTTTAATGAAGTGCTGTTGACATAAACCTCTTTTAATTCAGATTTCTCTGCCTTTCTTGCAGCTATACCCAATCCTGAAGTATGCTAGTCAGGTGGTGTTTAAACCACTTGATCATTTACTTAAAAATGTTATATGAAATACTACGGGGCCTCCAAATAAAACCACCACAAAATGGGATTTCTATTTAAGCATAAAAACACAAGGAACAGGGAAAGAGAAACATAAAGCTTGCACTAGGCTTATGGAGATGTGTGAACTGTGCCAGCAAAGAGCCTGGACAAGACTCATCAAAAGGTTGGTTGATACTATTTCATATTGACTTTGACCTTCTACTCTAATGTAATTACTAGGAACAATTTAAATAACTTTCCCTTTTTTTTTGTTCCCAGAGGAAAAAAAAAACACATTTTCCATTGCTTAAAACTGGAAAACAAAATGTTTGATTGAGGTCATCTTGACATCCATTAGTGTGATAAATGAAGTGGAATTCAAGGCTGCTCCATTATCAAGGTTCATTTTAGTTGTTCAGATCTGGTTTCCCCCTCCTCTCTCCCTTCTTTTTTTTTTTTTTTTTTTTTTTTTTTTTTTTTTTTTTTAACAGCATGGCCTCAGACTCAAGGCTGATTACAATAATTATATTTTCTCTCAATAATAGTACAAATGATTCAAGGAGTTATTCAGAATGTTTCAATGTCAGCACTTAGACAAATGCTCCTTCTTTCCCAGGGATTGCATTTTTTATGCAGAATGTTAGTTAGCAGCAGCAGTAACGGTGTAGTTGTCAGAAAACCGTGAATTTACATGCCTAGTGACTACATTCACAATTGTTTGGTACTCGGCCTGGCAATGAGGCTGAATGGGATACCAGATAATTTATAACTGCTCCCCAACACAAGAAGAACAATTATATTGTGTGCAGTATAAAATGGCCATTATTTAGCTCCATTTTTAAAAATTATTTGAACAAAATGTCTATCCTTTGCAGGGCTATTTTCTTCTTGGATCTAATTAGATACCCGAGGAATACAGGATATATAAATTTTAGCCAGCAAATATATTTATGGAATTTTAATTCGCTTCTTGTATACCTCTGCCATAAAGCTTGTAAACCTTCTTTGGGAGGTTTTTAATCTTAAAGGTAAAAAAAAGCAAAAAAACCCAAGAGTTGTACAAAAGGTAGCTGCTGTTTTTCTGATGAGCAGCAAGACACTAGCTGTACAATTCTCCTCTTGTACCATGAAATTACTGCTGTTTTATGAGAACAAGTTTGTTTCTGCAGACTTGACAGATTGCAATTCCTGGTGGGGAGGAGCAGGGCAGAGCTTTGGAGGGGCCTCAAGCAGGTTGGAATCCATGGGACCTCCTAGCACTTGAGCTGAATTTTCCATCCCTTGCTCCAAGCCTCCCCTTAGCTTTCGTAATGAACAGGTCAGACTGCTGTGGAAGAAACCTCTCAGGCAAAATTCTCCACATAGCTGTTCTGGCATCTCACAGAAGAGGAAACAACCCCCAAACCAGTTCAGTAAGCTCCTGATTGCAAAGATGGAAACTCCCTTTTTCACATGGAAAAGACAAGGGGTAATGGCTATGAGTTACTCCTGGGGATATTCCAGTTGGACACAAGAGAAGATTTTTCACAATCAGCCTTTGGAATAATCTCCACAGGGAAAACGTAGATTTTTTAACCTCAGACACTTCTAAGATTCAACTGGGCCTTTTTTTGCAGGTCACGCTTTTGCCAAGAAAGGTTGGACCAGAGGATCCTTGAGGTCCCTTATTCTATGATCCTATGAGTTTGTGACTGCCCACCTTCCTCTGAAGGTGACAGAGGCAGGGAGGCTCCACAGCACTGAAAACATCTGGCTCTGGTACCTGCTGTGGTTTTCCTTTGCAAAACATGGAAATTTTGGTCTAGATGGCAAAACTGATTTCCTTTCACAAGGGTGGCACTTTTCCTCACTTTGCTCCAAAGTATTTCAGGGCTGAACAAAACACATGAGTAGGAATTGGAGGAAAGTTAGGTTTGACCAGCCTCTGTATAATTTGTACCTAAACAGGAATTGAGGTAGAGAAGGGACAGACAGATGTCAGAAAGCTCAGGTTTGTTAATAACTGGGCCCAGTTTAAAACATCACTGAAACTGAAATTTTGCCAATTTTGAAAGGAAATTATCCATGCTATTACCAACATGGGCATTCAATCAAAGTCTAAAATTAGGCTTTCTCCTGAATGAAACCTTAAAATATCCGACATATATTAATCTAATCCAGCTGTCTGAGAGTTGGTGTCACCCATCACTGCAGAGCCAGGTCATAAAACATTACATTAACCCCTGCCTTGAGAAGGAGACCTTTTATGGAATTGCATCTGCATCCATCCAACTAAAGTAAATCCAGTCATATGTCTTGCAATGGAAAAAAATAGTCAAGGGAGACCAGGAAGGCAGCAGGCAGGGGAAGGGCTGCAGTGGTGTCCTGCCAATATTTCAGCTGCCACAGCTCCCACCTGCCCTTCCCTTCACAGAGTCCAAGGGTACAGATGCAGGAGAGAGCTGGGATGAGAGGCTGTGCTGAGTGCAATTAATTTATATCTCCATTTAAATAAAACCCTCTTGTAGACGTTGCTTGGGAGGAGGCAGCGCCACTTGGCAAACAAAATTGTATTAAGTGCACTCCACTAGAACTGTTTATACTTTGTCCCTGAGAAATGTTTATGCTGTAGTACAGTATTTAACTTATCAATTTGAAAGTGAATGACGAGGAGAGGAATACAGAGGTTTTCTTCTTTCAGAAGCATTTGTTAAGTGCCTTTCATTTGTGGCAGCTCCAAAGTCAGGGTAAATCGTCTTTGCCTGGAGGAGTCTGCAGTGACCAGAGCGATGCTGAGCGTGCTTCAAGCAAATGCACACCCAGAAAATGAATGAAGGCTTGGGGACATGTCTTTCTTTCTGATTAAATTCCTTTCTTCTCACCCTCTCCTGGTGCTGACTTGCCTCAGGAGCCCAAAGTTATGTTCGAGCAACTGGACCAGGGCTTAAGAGAGAAGACTGTACCCATGAGCACGAATTTCTCCCTCCCATTGAGCAAACTAATGCCTCCACGTTTTGATCAGGGGCCAGCAGCCAGCTGATCCCATCACCAGTGAGGCTGCAATTTTCTGCATTTTTCTAGGGAACCTGCCTCTTAACACCTGCGTGCATGAGGAGTGTGCACACAAGGAAGTGCTTGAGTTCATGCTCCTGTTTGTTGCTCTCCTTGCTGGAGAGCCTGTAAGTCTTCCTGAGGTGAAGGTTTTGTCAGAGTCCTAAAGGCATTCTGGAAAGACAATGCAGTGGTGCAGAAGATACAGTGCTCTGCAGAAAAAAACCTCCCAATTTATTGTTGTGTTCTGCAGAAGGACAATGCAGAAGTTTTGCATGTTGGGCATCTTCAGGAGTCTCAAAACCAGGATTATCTTGTCATCCCCCAGTAGCTGCTTCTCTCATCACACCCCAAAAGCACCAAAAAAGGCTGTGCTGCCAGGCCCAGTTGCTTTTGTTTGGTGCAATGTGGGAAAGATCAACTGGGGGGGGAAAAACAAATTAAAAAAAA
>VYZR01059789.1:0-35512 GCA_013400675.1 Oxylabes madagascariensis
TTTTTTTTTTTGTAACTCTACATCTGGAGCCTGTTTGGGGCATAAAGAAAAGAGGAAAGATATTTGGAGACACTTAAATTGCTTCACTTCCTGCCGTGAATGACTATGCAGTGATTTCGTTAGAAAAGGGAAAACAATTGTTTCCCATGCTCCCTGGGAGAAGGACAAAACATAACCTGCTGAATGTGCAGCAAAAGAGACTTCAGTTCAGCAGCACGAAAAACTGCTACTAATAATAAAGGGAAGCCAGGAATAAGGCAGCTGTGGGGTCCCTGTTGCTAGACCACAAGAAAATCCCTGGAGCACTGACCCAGGCAGCCCAAGGCGGGCACAATTCACGCTGCTCCTCCAGCTCAGGGTAACTTGAAGCTCCTGAGTGCTGAAATGCCTCTTTCTGCTTCCATGGATGGCTTGGAGCAAGTGAGTCCATGAGTTCCTAGAGCCAGGCAGCTCTCCAGGGCAGCTGGACTGTGGCAAAGCAAGCAGGCACTGGGGACTTCTCTCTCAGCACAGAGAGGGAGAAACAGCATCTCACAGTCCTTCCCAAGAGTTATGTAAAATGTCAAACCTCCCCGTTCCACCCTCACCCTCTCCAGTTTCATGCACTCTGAGGAACAGCTGCTTTAAAAAGACTCTTGACTTCAAAGCACAGTAAATTAGGCTCCACATAAAGTCCATTCAGCTTTTTGTTTAATTTGATAAAAGCTCATCAGACCATTCAAGTTACCTTCTGGTCAATACTGCCTCAAGAAATCTGCAATTCAGCTACCTGTGGTTTTTCCAATATTTCTGTAAAACATTACTGACAGAATCTGTTGGCCTGCAATGCATCAGGTCTTTGGTAAACACAGTTTAAAGTCTCAAAGAACCTTCTATCCTGCTGGGATCTCTTCTTTTCTCCTACAAGTCTTACGGGATTTTTCTTTCCTCTTGCTCTAGTGCCCTGGGATCACATTCGTTTTTAGACAGCATTGCTTCCCTATTTTAACCTGATAATGTATCTTTCAATTTCTTTCTAAGAAAAAGGGATTGGTCTCAAAAACTTAGGCTTAGCTCTTGCCTTGCTGGCCAGGAGGCTGGATGGGGCTTGGAGCAGCCGGGTCTAGTGGAAGGTGCAGGGTTTGGAACNATCCACCATTTCAAGAATCCACAGGATCAGATTCCCACCAACCCCCCCTCTCGCCAAGTACTGACCTTGCTGCCAGCAGAGCAGTGGTCTCAAAAATTTTAGATTTCCTACAACATAATTACAAATTACAACATCCAAAGGGGAAAAAAGGGTTTCTTAAAAATACACATAGAGACCACAGGAAGACGAGGAATATCCTGTATAAATACTATCCTGTCATAGCAACAGGGGTAACTCTACCCCAAAGTTTTAAGAACCTTATTAAAAAAAAAAAAAAGAGGCAGGTGGCTCTGTTTTAAGCTTTTAAATCCCTGAAGACAACCAAAAGAAAACACAGGACAAAGTAGAAATACTATTGATTATGCATAATTGGTATAATTAATTTGTAATTAGTTCATTAAAATATATAGGCATTGGAATTATGCTTGTACATTTCTGGGAATATCCTGCAAGTCACTTGGGATGTGCTTATCATTTATTTGATAGATGAAACATTATTAGAAAGACAGCCCATTAAAAATTAATATGCCAGAGTAATAATTTTCTTGATCTCAGCATTCAGTTTTCCACGTACTCAGACTCCTGCCTCACAAAGAGTTTTTATTAATTCTGTTTTCTAGAGCATGACTTTGGGAGCGCAGCATTGAGGACAACTGAGGCACAGCACCCTTTATGCTGAGCACGCAGCCAGTTTTGAGAAACAAAATGGCAAACATTATAAATTATATACCATAGGGGTGTTCAGCACAGCATCTAATTCTACAATCAAAATTAAGATGGAAAGGCAAAAAGGTTTTATGCTTGAAAACAAGTAGGAAGAAACTTCCAGAGCAGCCTGGTCTGTAACTGCTGGGCATTCTTGTGCTTCTGCAGCGTGTCTGGCATCCCTCAGTGTCAGAAATGCAGGAGCAGGACTGCAGGGCTCCTGAAACACTGCAGGGAACAGCCCCAGTCCCACCCCAGGGCTGGGATCCACTGGGATCCACCATTCCAAAGGTGTTGCTCCACCTTTGCGTGGGGGAAGGTGAGGTGGGACAAGAGAGCATCGCCACCTTTTAACCCTGACACCACTTCCCTGCTCCCACCGAGCTTCCTGAAGCCCTTCCAGTAGTTCTGAAGTGTCATCTCAGCCAACGGCTACGGAAATAATCGGATTTTAAAAGCCCAGGATAGTCACATCACCTCCTCCAAGGTGGGCATGAAACACCAAACTTTCCTTAAATTTCTGTAATGGACAGAGCCAGTCCTTGTGTGCTAATTCCTGCTCAAAATCTCCCCTGCAAAGGCATTTTCCTCCCCACCCTACCTCCATCAGCACTGTGGCAGCCCAGAAAAGCTGGTCACTCACTGATGATGAAGATGGGCCATGGGAAGACCCATCTTCATTGAAAAATACCTAAAGAAAAAGTAAATCAAAAACCGTATCCCTCAAAAGGAGCAAAATCAGCAGTGGATACACAGCACAAGCAGTATCATTTGCCATTATAAGGCTTGAATTTTCTCTTGTAAAACAAAGTGTATGTGCCTAAAAAAACACCTTTCATGTTTTAAAGAAGGGTCTCCAGGTCCTTTAAGGCACAATTAAACACTGCTGTAACTCTGTGCTTCCCAGCAAATCAGTGTTAAGAATTCCAAACACTCTCCCAGGAACCACACATAGTTTTTTTTTTCCTTGCCTCCACTGTAGCATGGACAATTATTTATTTTCTTTGCCTTGCACTCAAGGATGTGATGGATGTATTTACATAAACGCACACACAGCCACAGATATCTCTCTATAAAAATTAATCTGCAGATGATGAAAAGTGTAAAAGATCTAAGAGGCAAATCCCAAACAAAAGAACACACTTTATACACTTTATACATAAATATCTTGAAATTATAAAGATCTGAGATTAAGTGGTTTACCACTCATTTAGAATTGATTAGAATGTATTTAAATTTAGCTGAAAGTACCACAACATTGCTGGTGTATTTGCATCTGCGAATAAGTAAATAAAAAGCCTGCTATTAAAGCCTTCATTAATTCTGATTATATGAGAACTTAAAAGCAAATCTGCGTATTACTGCTCTGTAAAGACTCCCAGCAACTCTAGAGTAGAGCTGGCACTGCAACACAACATGTGTCAGCTAAAATGACTAACAGGATCTATTTTCAGTAATCTTAAATCGCACTGGTAAAATATAGAATTAATGGGTTTGCATAATACTTCAAATATTTTTTTTCCCTTCTAATTCATTCCCAATTCCTGCCTTATTGTATCAAAAAGTGAATTTTATATCACTTGACATTTATGTACAACAGTTGAACACATTTCATTAAACTACAATGTTTAGGCAGCACTCAGATGTGATGTGTATATTATTATAAAGAGTGATCCAGCTATTTTATTTCCTTATAAATATGATGACTGGAGGTTTAAAAAAATATATCATGTTGACTAGAAACATGAAGAACATTTCATTCTGACTACAGATTTTGAGAGTTTCTACATATTTAATTGAAGCCAGTGTTTTTGAAAGAAGGATTCATTAATTTTAGCATCATTTCCCTCCGGTTAAAGACTTGTCTGGTAATTTCTAAGGAGTTTAACAATTAAGAATATAATCATCTCCAACTAATACCCAAGAACCTTCGCTTGCCACTCTCACAGCTGAAGTGTCATTCTAAGTTAGAACAAAATACAACAAAAAACCAATCTTGCCCAACGTTTAGTCATTAAACTCAGAGTTATGGGGTGGAGCTTGCTAAAGATTTTGCACTTTGTCATGTCCAATAACCAAAGGTTTAGAACATTCCCTACTTTATACAGTTGGCCTCAAAATACATTACTTATCCCTACAGTTTCTAGGCCCAAGTGGCAAGTCCATTACTCAGTAATCAACATCACAAAACATTTTAAGGCACCGTGCAGGACAAAAGGATCAAAGGCATTTTTAGCATTTAGTTATACAAGAAGAGCATACCTGATAGTCTAAAATGCTGAATCCTAAACCATTTTTGTCTTTCTCCAGCTCAATAACCTTCACATCAGGAGACCATAATGCCAATTCCCCTTCTTCCTCCTCAGGATTAAAGTCTTCCTCGGGTTTCACCTGGAAAACAAAAGCTCTGGTTCAAATATCATTCTCTCAGTTCTTTACAAACACTATTCCTTCAATGTTTTGATTATTAATGGTGCATACATGCCCTCAAATGTGACCTTCCATGGAATTAAAACTTCCCTGAGTATTATGAATAGAGTTTTCTCTAGCTTGCTGCCTTGAGTACTCCCCTGGGCACAGGCCTACATGTTTTGAGCAGCAGAGCCCAACCTGGCACACAAATACCCATGTATTAGTCTAATTAATTGTTAGAATATTACTAACCTGTTACATGTTGATGAACTTCAGCTGTCCCATTAGATGCATAAAGGAAAAATAAATAGCATAAAAGATTTAACCACAGACAGCTAATAGAAAGGCCAGACAATCAGAAAAGATGAGAAGCCAAGCTGTAAATACTTTTGCAAGTAGGAGCAACCACAAGTGTCAAGCTTTAGTCTGAGACTTTAAAGGTCCTGCGACGGAAAGAAACTTTTAAGTTTTCTTTTTTTTTTTTTGTCCCCAGTTCTATAAAAACCTACTCAGAACACGGAAGCAATCAGCTAATGGTGGCAAGCATGTCATTTAGTGCAATTCAGAGCTCTCACTCACCTATTAAGTGTAGGGATGATGAATGGGATGTACAGTCAGCAAAGCAGCTCGGTGATTTACCTACCTCGTCTTCCCAGGACAACCAAGCTCCTCAAGACCAACCCGTGCAAACCCAGAAATGCAGGGACTTTTCCAGAAAGTCACTGTCCTTTTGTGTTGGAACTCTGGAAGCTGAGAATTTCAGGCTTTCTGTGCTGACAGGCATTGACCCTCAAGCAAGCACTAAATCTGACCTGAGGCTGTGGAACAAGCTTCCAAAACTGAGTGATAGCATGGGGGGCTGTGGGTGTGTAGTTTGAATTGTATTGTGTGATTTCACAAGGTGAAAAAAATAGAATTTAAGATTTTAGTATATAGCAATATACGTGAAGGAATGTAGCTCTAGTTTAATGTTTTTGTTTTTGGGAAATTCCTTTCCCAGGAAACTTTCTGTAAACAAGAGAAATGTTTTTGTAACTGTACCTATGTTTATCCATTCTTTCTCACAACAGAGATTTCTTGACGAACGTCTGTTTTGACCAATGTGATTGAAGAGGTTTGCCTTTGCTTTACCAATCAAATTGGTCTGTATAAAATACTATATAAGAGAGTCACATCTCAAAAATAAAGTTTCATTTTTCTAGCCTTCTGATCAAGAGTCTGTGCCGTTGTTTGATGCTCAACAATGACACTGGAGGATAAATAAATGGAGGGTTTAGGGCGTTGTCTAAGTCCTTCTTCTTCACCTTCTTCTTCATGGTTTTGGGTGTTTTTTTCTTATTGGGTGGGAAAGTCCGCATTCTGGACCTCCAGTTTTTGGTTATTGGGTTAAAAGTATAAATAATATAGGTGTCATCTCATTCTTGGACAATTAATGCTTAATTAAGCTTGAAAAGAGTTAGAGACACCTCCGTTTTCTAACGTGCTAGCTAGAGCTCACAACTCTGTATTACAGAGAAGAATTAATAAACACCTGAGTCCGAACACGAAAAACTGCGACTCCCGTGTCTCAATCCCGGCTCTAACCTGAAGAGAAGAAGACAAGAAACCAACACTTTTGCACAGGTGGGTGAGAGGAGAAGTGTTACCTTCTGCTCTGGAGGGCAGACTGCCACGGGGGGCTCGTCCACCAGGGACTCGGTGCCGTCGCCGAAGAGGCGCCGGCAGCACACCAGGGTGAAGGGCGGTGGCACTTCCTTCAGGAAGGTGACGGCCTCACGCCGGGATTTCCCACACAGCTGCACCCCATTGACCTGCAGAGAGGGGACACGCACCCACACAAAGAGAATTAAAGGATAACCACCAGATTATTCTGTTTAATTTTTTTTTTTCGGTACACGTTTTTCCCTACCTGAGCGTGAAAGTCTGATGTTACCTGGGAATTCTGGCACAGCTTGCATGGTTTTATTCCCATATTCTTCTGGAGAATTTATACATTATTGTAAAACTTCATCTCAAACATCTTGTGACTACTGACTGCTTCATCATGTCTCTTTAGCTTCCTCTAACTTCTTTTCTGCCCACCACTTTTCCAAGCCTAAACCTTTCCTAGAATTCTTCTTTCTTTCTCACCTGTTTCTTTGCTGGGGGTCTTTTTCCAGCTTTAGGTTTATGTGTTCGAATTTAAAAAGACAAAAAATTTAATTTTCCCACAATATTTTAAGTGAACACAGGTTCTGAGCTCCCATCAAAAAACTGAAGTCAGAACTACCACAACTAGTTTAAAAGTCTGGCTCAACGACCCTAGAGGTGTTTTCCAACCTTACTGATTCTGTGATTCTACCTTTGCCAGTTTCAAATGCAACAAAGTGGCCGAAACTAAAATAAATCCTACAGAAAACAGGCGAGAACGTTTTGTACAGTAAGAAGGAAACCAATTACAGTAAGCAATTAACCAGAAAGGCCTGACAAGGCTCAAAGCTTATCAAACCATAAACTCGAGATTGTGACTGATAACAGATCGTTGTTAATGGATGTTCTAAACCACAGACTTTGAAACAGGAAAAAAAAAAAAAAGACAGACAAATAAATAACGGTGTTTTTAAAATGGGATACTGCAGTTGCACTTTTTTTGTAGCTGTCCCATCTCTGGAAATCTCTCATCTCCAGTCTCAGGCCAGGCTGGACAGTGCTTGGAGCAACCTGGGATAGTGGAAGGTGTCCCTGGATGGGCTTCTATGTCCCTTCCAACCTAAACCATTCTGTCACTCTGCGATTCTACTTCTGCAGGAAAAAAAGTGATTCATCCTCTTTTACCTATTTTATAACCTTTATATCCTGAGGGTTCCTCTCTTTTCATGATGGGGGTCTCACTAAATATGAGGACAGCAGGATGTCAGCAGGTGTCACAAATCACCTGTGTTAAGCAGCACTGCAGCCCCAAAAGAGCAAGGATTTAACCCAATCAGTGCTGTGGACTCAATCCCAACACCTCGTGTGTTCCAGGGATTTCTTTCAGGCTGCCTCAAGCCTCTCTCATGACCAAATGTCCACACTGCAGGAGTGCAGCCACTGGTTTGGGAATCCAGCACCTCATCCAAGTCACTCCACAGCAGGAACCAAGGCACAGCACGTGGGGATAACTGAGGATTACCTTCAGTACCTCCCTCCATACCCACACTGCAAAGGAACCCACATCTGATCCTACAAAACAGAGCATGGAAACGTTCACCAGACATGGACACACCTTTGTATGTGTGCACTTGAGGCAGAGCCTCTCCACAAACCTCCCAGATCTTGCTGATTAGAAGGATTCAATCTTATGCAAGGCTCCACAGCAATCCCACTTCAGCCAACATTTGCTTCCTGATCACTTCTATTTTTCTAGCCCCCACTTCGTGCTTTTTCAAGGGTAAATATAGTTTGTACTGCTGGGAAACACAGAGCTCCTCTCACCCTCCACATCCCAGCCAAGCAGAAAAATTGAGAGCGGTGGAACTGGCCTCCACCACGGCAAGACGAACTGCTCTGGGCTTTTTCTGCAAGAATTACAGCAAGTGCTGAGCTATCAGCCTCATCCATTAGTTAATTATTTAAGCAGAAGGATCTACGCGTAAGGATTTTTTAATGCTTGCAGAGTGGCGGCGTGGTGGAAAACTCCCAGCACTTCTCAGCATCCCGTGATGGATGGGGAAGAGCTGCTGTGCACCCCCCCCAGCAGACCTGGGGACTCCCATTTCTCCTCCTGCAGCTGCCAGAAATCAGCCTCTGAGCAGGCAAGGTGCCCTACACCCACTCATTCAGCACATCAGCCAGCCAGCCCTCAAACAGCAGGGAAATTGTACGGCAAAAGGGCACAAAAAAGCCGTTTACTCCTAAAAAAGAACACGATGGAATTAGCTGAAATGAAGCTGAAAGGAAGGGTATCGTGCTGTCTGTCATAATTCAAACACATCATTGAAAATAATCAACATTCAACCTCACTATATATTGAAAAAAAAAGAATAAAATCCTTGCTGATCATATTTCAATCCCAAATGTATCAGGCCCAGGTAAGGCTGCTTGTTTGGGGAATGGGGCTGTCACTTTTTCCACTGCAAACCCCTATTTAAGGGGATTTATAACTTGGCTGCAAAAACACAGTCTGGGCTAAACCTGGCACTTACAGCTTTAGCCCCAGAGCACATTTTTATTTTGTTGGGGTTTTTTTCCCAACGACAGAGTAGCAAAAAATTTTCGCTCCCTAGGTCTGGACATACCTGTGAACTTAATTCTGAGTACAGAGTAATACATAAAACTGTTAAATATACACAATTAAAGTTTCCTAAGTTACTCTGAAGCACTGCATTACTGCTTTTTGTATTTTTTTTTTTTTTTTGTTTAGTGGCCAAGCAATTTAAACGACACTTCCAGCATTCCATTAATCCCTTCCTTCAGGAATCAAGATTTCCTCCATTAAGCAGTAAGAAAATGTTTTAGGTCTTAGTGATATCAGTATGAATTTTTGATGTTAGAGGGTGAAGGAGTAAAAGCAAAATAGCTGTACACCTAACAAATCAATCTTTCAGAAGGCCTAATTCTGCTTCCATTAAATGTTCTTTGCATCCACTAAAAAAAGGTTCAAATATCAAAATATTCCACAAGGAGTAAGCATGCAATATGAAATTAATGTCTTTTCACCTGCAGGCTGAGATACCAATGGATACATGTACACACACACACACACAAAATAGGAATTATTTTAATTTTATCAAATAATTATTTTTTCCAGAGAAAATAAGTCTGGTGTGACTCTGGTAACTGCCAAGCTGCCCCAATACCTCTTTACACATATTTAAACAAACTGATGTTTTTGCTCATACACACAAATATCTTTCAACACTCAACAAAAAAGTTTTATTGTGTAACCGAAACCACTGTTCCTAAGACTGTTGTAAATTTTTTAGGGGTGACAAATATTCAGAAAGATTATCCACCACAAAAGCTAAAGCCAAATTGTGCGAACGACTGAGCCACAGGACTACAAATAATTCAACACAAATATTATCTCTGCCCTTGTAACTCTTCATACTCGTGTTAAAACATTTCAGAAAAAATACCCATGAAGTCACTGAGAGGTCACAAGGAATTGACCTTTTGTCCATAAATGTGGAAGGGAACAGTGAGGAAAATGAATGTGAATGCCAAACAACTCTGCTTCCACAACTAATCTGGAATAACTCCATTGCACACACAGCAGCCAAGCTAGAACTTGAGAGAAGCATTTTAAGAAGGCTAAACAAACAGGAAAGAGGTAATTTTTATTTTTGTGGGGGTTCTGTTTTATTTTTTTACCTCCAGAAGCTCGTCCTCCAGTTGCAGCAGACCAAGGGCTGCAGCTGGGCCATCTGAAGCAATGGATGATATGTAATGATGGCCATCAAAAGTGTCCAGCTCAACTCCTAATCTCAGAGTGTGGATGGGTAACAGCTGCCAAAAGATAAATGTAAGTAAATATTTAAGTATAAATCTTTATCTGCCACGACAAAACCAGATTTAGGATTCAGCAGCTCATCAAATGGAACCCACGGCAAGATGATTCAATGTTCACAGTGACCTCACCTGTGTTACAGCACAACTGTCCATAACTTCTCTTTACAAATTGTTTGCACAAATAAAAACAACCAGCCTGCTCTTTGGGGGGAAAAAGCAATTTGAACTGTATTCCCAAATAATTAAACTTAATGGGAAAAATACAGAGACAAGTACCATCCAAAGGGTGAGTTGTCAACAAATCACAGAATGGTTTGGATTGGAAGGGACCTTCAACATTATCCAGTTCCAAACCCTCTTCCATGGGGTTTGGAGCAAAACAAAAATAAAAGAAATAGAAATAAATAAAGGAATAAAATAAATTCCATAATTGCCCTTAAATCTCTCTTAAATCACCACAAGATCAGCTGTCTTACTCCTTTGGGAGCTACACTACTTCGAGGTAGAAAAAATATCTGTGAAGTGTCCCCTGTAAATAGTTACTAAAACTGACATCCTTCTTTCTGCAAGGGGAAATCACTGATTTTGTGTCAGGCTTTTCCCTAATTTGGAATTTTTCCCTAGGGGAAAAAACCCTCAGTGCCTGAAGTCTGCCAATATTAGGAAAAGTGGAATAAAAGTGATACACCATCCAGATGAGGCAGAAGAAATCATGGCAACTTGGGGGGAAGAGATGATCAGCAGGAGCTGCTCCTTCAGTTTGGACATTTTCTAGTTTTTTATTACTGGAGTTCAAACACTGACTGTCCTGCTTCCCAAATTATTCTGGATATTCAAATAAAAGGAGCAATCCACTGACCCACAGCATTCCTTCACAGCCATGTGTGATCATGACTTTATGGCCCTTCCCCACGGAGGTGTCCCCACAGATATATAAATGCATCACCTCTAAAAACTCCTTTTTCACATTATTAACATAGGTATCTTGAAAATCTCTTGGAGGTGAAATTAATTTAAGATCTGACAATTGAAATGAATTACACATCCCTTTCCCTGAGCCAGGATCACTACAGCAAAATCCTCTGTGGGACAGAAGAGTTGTTCAGCAGAGTTTCAACCTCTGCTCCCTTCTGTGCAATTCAGGACCCCAAAATTTGGGGTTTATGTGCATGGTTTGAGGGTGGTTTTTTTGTTGTTTGGGGGTTTGGTAATGAACTGTTAAAAGGTTCATTTGCCTGTGCTATGAAAAGGTATTGGATCAGTCCAGGAGATAAGCAGAATATTTCTTATTCTGCAAAGAATAGGCAAAAAAGTGCCTTTTTTTGGAAAATACAGAACCACAAAACCACGAAATTCCTGAAACCCATCCGGAATTGTGTCATGCCCTCCCAGGATTACTCTGCCAACATATACCACGAAGGAAACCACCATGTAAACCTTACCTTTGAGTACTTCTGGAGCTCTGAATCGTCTTTAAAGGGCATATCCACATTCACAACCTAAAAATTGGACATCAGAACATTCTTCAACAGCGGGACAATAAAGACTTTACCAGAACGATGAAATTCTGGCAAAAAAACCCCCAACTCACGAGCAAAATAAACCGTACTTAAACAATGTCACATTGATGCAAAATAATTTTAAACAAATGTTAGAAAAATCTTTCAGGCACAGAACATTTACAAGTAGGAATGTGGTGATTATGCACTATTAGCAGACTCCAATATTATCCCGTTGCCGGAGCCCAAATGCCAATTTTAGTCAAGTTCAGTAATCCTGTGTAAGCACAAAATGCCGTTATGTTTGACACAAATACCCACACGGACTTGCCAATCAGAATTTGAAAGTATGACAGCTTAAGTTGTTACCTCGGGCTATGGTGCAGCCATCTCCCATCCAGACTAACCCACCAACTTCTGCTGCTAACATGGCTTGAAACACGTAACTTTAATTACCAAATGGGAATGGAAAGTGGGTTATTTAAACCAGGGACAGGAAATCCTTTCGGTGTCTTTTCTTGTGTTGTCCCCTCCTTAACATAACAGATTTATCTGGAACCTGAGAAGGTTATTTACTCCAATTTTAAATGTAATTAAGACAAAATCATAGAATGATTTGTGTTGGAAGAGATCTTAAAGATCTTTTAGTTCCAATCTACGGCCCAGGGTTGGAATTTGGGACGCTGAAGTTGAATGTTTAAAGGAAAGCTATACTTGGTAGATCTGAAAAAACAGCGCTTGCAAAAAATCAGGTAACTTTTCTTTGAAAACTTCTAGTTTAATAAAGATTAGACTTGTCTTTTGGATTAATTTTAAACAGGGCTTCCAGCATGCTGTTTTCCAGCACTCAGGGTGTTTTTCCTGACAGATGGAGCCCATTTCATGTCCATGCATGCAACTACATGGATTTATGACAGGCAGCTCCTCATCCTGACACTGCATGGTCCCTGCTCGGGATCCCAGCTCCTTCCACTGGCACCAGAAAGGACCAGCAGCACAGAAGCCACCAGGACCACCACCCCCTCTCTCCAAACAGCTATTTCCTCTCAAGATAAACACTCCTAAGAGAATCCTGTGGGCACCTTTGGGGTGATTTTTGGGGGCTGAGTGAGGATGGTGCGACACAGGGACTGGGGTGTCACGGGCTGGACTCAAACCGGACATTGCTACTGAACACAGGAGGGAGGCACAGGCAACCAGAACCAAAAAATGACTTTCAGAACGGGATGCCAGCAGAGTTTCCTTCTATAATTCAAGAGGCCCCCATCGTTAACATTTTCACTGCTGACATTTCACCGGCGGCGGCCGAAGGAGGACTGGGAACGGTTGGATTCACCAGCTAAGCAGGATTTCATCCTCTGTGGGAAGTGTGGTAGTGCTCAGGGAGGTAATATCAGCCCCTGGAAATGCAAGGGTGGGAATACCAAGCAACTGAAGTGGGCAGCCAAACAGATTTATTGCATCATGTACATAATCTCACACGAGCCTCAGATCTTAAAGGAGTGCTAATGGAAAAGAAGGGAAGCGAGTTTCTCAAGGCAATTCTTAAAGCTACTTTAAATCTCCCAGCGAGTGACTGGAACGATGGCTACTCCAAGTAGTAAAAATAAGTGTCTCTAAATCAACTGGACAAGCATTGCAAAGACAAACAGGGCATTTTCTTGGTGCTGGTGAGAATTTTTTAAGGCTTTCGGAAAGAACACTGTCCAGAGTCTTTTATCTGTACTTGCTGGCTCACCCAGCACTGAAAAGCACAAGTGAATTACAATTTCCATCAACTCCTCGTGACGACTCATCAAAACAATTTTTTTCTAGGCAATTATTTAATACGAAGTGAAGAAATATCTACTAGACACTGGCACCACAAAGTTACGCTATTGAGAATTACTTTGTATTTTCCCAGCATGTTGGAAAATCATTCTTTCATTCTTCAGATAAAACGGTAAGACTCTTCTGAAAACAGAAGCTCTATCCTGAGCCTTTCTTTTATATTCAGTGCCCAGTAAAACAAATAGATCATGAATGAAATAATAAAAACGCCATATATTTTAAATGGCTGCCGTGATGCAGATTTAACAGGACAGCTGATTTCCTTAAATCACTGTTCCTGTCTCGTATTTGTATAACAATAGGATCTATGTAAACCAAATAAAATAAAAGGGCAACAAATCCCCCAACTCATTATAACATACATTTCAGCCCTGGTGTTACAGGAAAGAAAATTTGATGTTACTGATCTGTTTCAAGCACTGAACTGTTCTATAAACAGCCTGTAATGCTAAGCTCACAGATCTGTAATTTAAAGAAATAACATTCATGAATGTAGTTTATTGAAATAAAACATACCATAACTTCATATTCTGGTCCCAGCAGGTTTTCCCACTTGGATTTCAGCTCATGTGCTGGAGGGAGTGGGACTCTTCCTAAATATGAAAGTGAATATTAAATTTACAAGCATATAGTACATTCAGAAGTACATTTACTTCTAAACACTCCAATAAAAATTCAGTGTAAATAAAAGATTAGAGGGAATAATCCCCAAAAGGGAAGTGCATTAAGCCGAGTCTATCAAACAGCGCAAATCAAAAAATGTCTTTCTTAGGAAAACAATGCAAAATGTCAGCTCCCGTAAAAGTGTGATTTATTCAGCTGAGAGGCAGAAGAGGTGATGCTTGGTGATGAGATGTGAGTTCTGTACCATGCAGTACTGTAAATAAATCATTCTTTCAGGCTGCAAAACAAATTTCACACAACTTCATCATTTCTTGCCGTAAAAACGCTTCCCACTCCGGGGAAACATCCTCTCCCACCCAACTGAGCCCCCTTAAGAAGGAAAACACCTGACAAGATATTGCTGTTATCGAGGGGCTGTGTCAGCACAACGCAGGCACAGACTTTATTTATACATTTGGCAGGTATAAAGCCTTGTCTACTTTAATTAGGCCAGTAAGTAACATGAGCTTTAATATAAGCTCCAGTTCTAAACCAGTCTTCCGTGGGAACTTGGCTATCTTGACATTTATATCTTTTCAGCTTTCTTACTTATGCAACCAAGGCAGTTGGTTACAGTCCTGTAAGACAATTTGACAGAGCTAGACAGCAGAAAATGACTGGCTGCCCTGCGTTTGACCTCAGCCAGAAGCTCAGCTCACATATAAAGTTCCAAGCTGGAGCAATGTGTAACTGGTAAGAATCAAGCTCTACAGCAAATTCCATCCAGCAGCGACAGCAGCAGCATCTGGGGGCTGAATTACCAAAAAAACTGGGGTTGTTTTTTATTTCCCCCCCTCCTCTGAATGACTGCAGCGGTTTGTCAGATGTCTGGACAAGGCGCAGACCACTCGGCCCTGCTGCTGCGTCGCCCTGAAATTCGGAATGTGGAGCACAAGCTCACGTTCTGCACACCAGCAGTGAGTAAAATACACCACGAGAGGGATTGTGAAGATACCACGAGGAGCTGAGAGCCCACCTAGGAGCAAAAGCCTGCACAAATGGCATTGTCAAGCTGCCTCTGCTTTCAACACCTCCGCAGACTGCAAAGATAAAGCTCTGCAATACAATCCTCGTCACACACTTCTGTAACTTTGAAGTTTCCCACTCAATAAAAACAGAGATTGAAGTTCACTTCTACGACGACACAGCACACCCCTGTACCTCTCCAGCTCACTTTCAGCCATGCCAGACAGGCAAATTCTGTCTGATCTGCTCTGAGAAACCACACTGCTCAGAGCCCAACAACTGAGGCGACACCTGGAAATATCCAGAGGATTTTCAACCTGCAGGCTCAAGCAGACATAGATATCTGAGAATTCCAGCAACCCTGATAGCTGTTTTCTGCTACCAAATCCACAACCCACCAAGACTGAAAACTTGGGTTTGTAAATACAGCCCACAGTTGTCTCTGAAAGAAATTATCTCCTTAAAAAATAATGGGAAGACAAATTGTCCTAAAATCCTCAACTGTTAGTAAAGGTTTTTTAACTTCATTGGAAATTAAAGTTTCTAATGTGTGACTTATAATCAAGCACAGGCTGATCACTTTACTTCTCATCTTTACTTCTCATCTGTATCAAAACCAGAACACCAGTGCATGCTTCTGCTCCTTCCATTTGCAGAAAAACAGAGGGACAGAAATCCCTGAGTCTCTTATTCTGCTATTTCAGAGTTACAACAGTGTGAGCACACAGGACCTAAGCACCTGTAATCCCCTCTGCAGCCAAATATAGATTTTAAGGTTCACCAGGAGTAATGAATCCCAGGGTCAAGAACAAAGTTCAGTTCAGCAACTGTAAGCTGTGTTCAGCTGGCTGAATACAGATTTTTTTGTCACTTCCAAAACACATTACCAAAATCTACGAGTTGTTCAGAGCAGGTGCTGATGCACGCCTCCATTTGAAGTTTCCCCCTTTCCTTCTTTCAAATACACTTTGAAGTCGCTGCTTGTAACTTCCTTGGAACTGTGGAAATGTGGGCTGAAGAGATTTGGATTGAATATATTCAATTCCAGTGGCATCACTCAATTCACTTACAATGTTCCTTTTTCCCCAAACAGCTTTTTCCACATGGCAGCTAATAGGAAATTTCTTTCTAGTTCTCTCATCCAGCTGAATTCCTCATGACCTGACATATGTACCATGTCTTCTATAATGTGCAAGGCCTCAGAAATGAAAACACTTCCCAGGGACAGCTTTCATTAGCAACAACTTTTCAGCATATTTAGCCTGTCCTTCTGCCTGCGCTTCCAGGCAGTTTTTCATTTCTAATTAGCAAGCATAGAGAAGAAACCACAAACGTATTGTAAAAATCATCTTTTCTGGTCAAAACTGTCAGCTTCTTCAAAACTGGGATCTTTTTTTTCTCGCAGCTTCCTCCTGCTCTCACAAAGTTAC
This sequence comes from Oxylabes madagascariensis, assembly GCA_013400675.1. Taxonomy (NCBI): domain Eukaryota; kingdom Metazoa; phylum Chordata; class Aves; order Passeriformes; family Timaliidae; genus Oxylabes; species Oxylabes madagascariensis. The sequence goes on from VYZR01059789.1 coordinate 16,104, forward strand.
TGCACAAGGGTGTGTGCTGTGCTCTTCATTAAAACCTTTACCTGCCTTACTGCTGGGGCTTTTTTTCCCCAGACATCTCTGAAGCTCCTGACTCCCAGCATTGTCCCTGTGGGTTCTGAGCACTCCTGCAGGGCAGGATGGAGCAGTCCTGCCCAGCCTGCAGGCTTGCAGAGGCAGCTGTTAAATCCATTGCCTGCACTCTGCTAGCACAGAGTTTCAGGAGGTTCAGGCCTCGTGCACGTTGCAGCCCAAACCCCGCTGCCTTTGTACCAGAACTGCTTAAGCACGGCTTTGCCTGGCCAGAATTATTATTTAATACCTCCCCAGGAAACACAGTTTAATAAGAATTTCACACAACTGGGCTTAAAGGGAAGTAATACGGATTTTATAAAACATACCTTTTACATTAAACTTCTAAAAGCATTTCCAGAGTTTAGCCAGAGCCTTAAATTAGCAGTATTTACTTTAGCACCATTATAATGAAGTGCCCATCACCACATCCAAAATAAGCACCTATCTTTGGAATTTAAACTTGGCCATTAAATTCTGTTCCAAGGTGAAATCTCATACATTGGATTTCTGCAGGAGTAAAATATGCACAGAAGTCCCACAGTAAAAAAAAACCTGGGTAAGTGACACAGGACACACAAAGTGCTGCTCTTTTCCAGCCTCTGTCACAGCAAAACAATGCTCTGAGAACCTCAACTCTCAGCTACTCAACCACCTCTGTTCTGGCTTCTTGTTTCTGGGAACATGCAAAAGTCACAACAAAGGATGTCTGGTTACAAGGCTTGGACAGAAAAGTAAAACAGAATGGAGTATAGGAACTGCTACATTTCTCTCGTTTCCAGGTTGTCTTTAATACTGACAGATCTTCAACAATCCCAGCAAAATTGCTATTCATTGACAGCCGTAATTTAGAATCCTCTATTACATCTACATGTCTTAGAAACTACAAGGCATAAGGATAATTTATGCTGACTTTAACACAAGCTGTATAAATTCACCCAGAAGTTCCTGTAGAGGAGCCCAGAAATCTGTGGGGGAATTGAAGATTCTGGAAAGACCTCCAGCCTTGGTTTCAAACTCAGCTAAAACCCAGAGCAGCCCATTCCTTTGTGACCTGTCCCTGTGTCTGAAAGCCTTTTGTTAAAAAAAAAAATGCCTTTTCTGAACTCCAGCTATTGGGTCTTTACACCCAAGACACGAGTTCTGATGAAGCTACTGCAGTGACAAAAGAGGAAACTGCAGCAAATGGGCTTCAGAGATGTGGTACAGGAAACCAGAAGAATATTATGAAAATACTCTGCAGGAGTCTAAGATGTGTGAGGGCAAGAAGATCACAGCATCATTAAGGCAGGAAAAGATCTCTAAGATTATCGAGTCCAGCCATGAAAATGGGTATGACTGAGGTAACACTGATCAGGAAATAAATATGAATTCCCTGGAGTCCCATCTCCTGATGCTGCTCACCCAGCAGGACCCTGGCAGCAGAGGAGGATGATAAATGAAGTCTCTCTCAGGACAAAACTGCAGGCAGGACACCTCAGGTCATCAGGGCAGGACCAGGACCACAGAGAGGAATCACTGAGCTGGAGGCTTTCAGCTCTCCAGAGTTAATGAGAGTCATTCCTAAGTACTTAAAGAGCTGCATCTCCACTGACTGTAACCTTAAAAAAACCTTTCCAAAACAAAGGGGACCACTGCTGACTGGAAGAGGGCAAATTTTATGCAAGGAAGAAGATCCAGAGAATTACAGGCGCTGAGATGTCACAGAATCCACCCTCAGCAGACCTGTGGACAATGCTGCAATTCGGGGACAGGGTGGGGTGAAAGACTTGGTCACACCCAAGAGGTAGAGCTTTACTTCAGAAAGCATTGCAGGGCAAAAGCTAAAGGTGGAGTAAGCCACGACAGCCCAGCAGTGCTGAAAATGGGTTAAAGAGGCAGCCTTTAACCAGACTCAGAGGAGGCACTGCAAGATATCCTATCTACCTGCTTGATGTAGACTCTGCTGCTTTTCATTGTGAAGATTATCCTTCTGTTCTTGTTTTGCCTCATTCTTAGTGGCCACACTCATTTCAGCCCCTACAGCTCCAGGGGACACAAACATTGGAACAGCTGCCTGCACTGTGAAAACAGATGAAAAAACCCGAAATCATAGGCTACAAAATGTAGGAAGTAGTAGCACCACCTCACTAATTCCTTTTTTTTTTGGTGGGGTAGCTACACAGGAGTTTTGCACTGAATTTTCCTGAATCTCTCATTTTAGTTCCTTTCCATTCCTCCTTTAAGTACCTTAATTTTCTACAGTGCACCCTTAAAAAAAATGAGGATCATGTGGCATCCAGTACCAAACTGTTAAATGAGGTAACTGTAAATTGAGTGAAAAATAAAATCAGAAAGAAAGAAAGAAAGAAAGAAAGAAAGAAAGAAAGAAAGAAAGAAAGAAAGAAAGAAAGAAAGAATTACCTCTATCTGAAGGTGTTTCTGAAGAAATAGTAAAGGAAGGTTTCCTTCTAAGCAAGGTGAGACGAACAGTCTGTCCCGTGTTCCGCAGAGCCTCCACCACTTCTTGGTTGGTAAAATCCTGAATGTTGACTCCATCAACCTAAAAACAAGAAAAAACCCAGTAGTTGTTCCGCATTCTTAGGCTGTGTTGTGGAGTACCACAGGCTGTAAGCAACACGTTATTTAGTGCAGGAATTACAGGGTTACTCTCCCAAGACAGCAATNATGTTAACCCAAAAAAACAAAAAACAACAAAAAACCCAGTAGTTGTGCTGCATTCTTGGGCTATGTTGTGGAGTACCACAGGCTGTAAGCAACACGTTATTTAGTGCAGGAATTACAGGGTTACTCTCCCAAGACAGCAATATTTGCAAAACAATCTCATTAAATCTGTTACATTTCGCTGATGAGAATTTATTTCCAAAATGCATTTTAAAAGGAAACACAACAGTAATTTCTCTTTCCTGTTTTCATGGGGACAACCACAAAACAGAATTTACTTATCTGATACAAGTATGCGCAGATTTTTCCTTAAATTTTTTCTGCTTACCAAAACCAGCTTGACAAGGACTGTGGATGAAGGTTCCAAGCAGAGTATCCAAACTAGAATTCTGTTCAGTTCATTATCACTGCTGGTTTTCTCATGGATTTCTAACATGCCCCACACAAGCCTCTACAAACAACTGTTTGGATAATCCACCCTAAACAGCCCAATTCTTACATTGTCAGATATTTTAATTTACACCCAAAATACTCTGTTCACCTCACTGTCAGGTCAGGCACCAACAGGGCCTTTCCTGCAGATAAAAGGTTATATTAATTTTTGCTCTCACAGAGGAGAAGCTGACTTTGGAAGGTCTGGCATGGCACACATTGTAGAAGCAATTTAAAATCATATCTTTATAAATATTATCTCTTAAAACAAAAAGACTGTGGAATTCATTCCTGCTTGTGCTGTGAATGCAAAATTGGCTATTATTCAATTCACTGTTATTCAATGGTTTTTCCATTTTTCTGCACATAAAGCTTGGGCTTTTAAACCTAAATTGTGACCATTAACATTTTGATTGTATGCACACTCCACAGCCATTAAGGAACACAAACAATGTGCCACATCTTGCAGAATCTTAACAATCCCCGAATCACATCCAATTCAAGTAGAAGTTAATGCTGCTCATCTTTACTGCAGGCCAAAAGCCAAGATTCTCCACTCTGAAACACTTTAATCCAAATGCTTGCCTCTTTCACAGTTAACTACTATTTACTACTTCTTTGAATATAAAATAATACTTTAACCACAGCAAGCCAAAGCTCATTTCTGTCACAAGTCTACCTAAACAAACACGAACCACCAAATTATTTCTTCTGCAAAGCACAGGAGGTTTAATTAATTTTAGAGTCTTTACTATGTTGTTCTTTTTAACAGAGATGTGAAATGTATTAGCTCTACAGCAATATATAAGCACAGTTTTTTACTTACAGCAACAATTTTGTCATGGACATGAATTTGGCCATTATGGTCAGCAGCACTGCCAGGTATTATATTTTTCACAAAAATCCCTGAAGGTTCTGTTGGGGGGCAAGAGAAACAAGTCACTGCATTAACCTAATTTGCTTCTTTGCTTATTAAGATTTTTAATTCCAGCCTTTTTCACACACTTCCTTCTGCCCATGAAGTGATGATTCTGTAAACCGCCACCATCTGCACGTTACCACTCCCACAGCCTAACACAAAACTGAGGCTCTCTGGTGGAAAAAAACCCCCAGCACTGACACAACCACCTGTACACTGACCTCAAATCTTTTTCCTTAAAATGGCTCACAAAAGGCCACCTCCTCCATGGATTCATCCTTGTGCTTACCCAGGCTTTAAATCACAATCACTTAAATCCATGCTGCGTTTGATTTCAATAGGACTAACTAAGCTAAAAGTAAAGTATGTGCTTAAGGACTTTGATCAGGACTTCAATCATCTTACAGCTGAAGAATTTAGTACTTTAAATCTTAATGAAAAAGGGTTTTTCTTTTAAAAAAAAAAAAAGAAGAGAGAAACATGGAAATCAGAAAAGCTGTCCTTTGTCATGTTTGCAGTTTGATTATTAATTCTAACTCCCAATGAGAACAAGGAAATAAAAACAAAGCAAAAAAAATGAAAAATCCCTGGAACACTAACACTTCTCTTTCACAAACTCCCACTAAATATGCTGATCTGTAATTCCAGTGAATTTCATGTCCCCATATCCTAGCACGGGTGGGAGCTTTTCATTTTCCTCATGGTCAATAAAGGGTATTTGAGAAGCCCCTGTCCAACATTTTCCTAAATCCTGTACAACTCACCTATATCACATGTGCCAGCATATCCAACAATTGTTATTCCCAGGCTTTGCCCATTCTTTTTTATAAGTTCAACGTCATAGGTATCAAAAAAGTTGTCATTATCCTATAAATAAAGCACAAGACAGTAAAAAATTTCTCAAAATTTCCCAGTGCCATTACAATATTGCAGGTTAGCTAAGACCTTCAGAAGTGAGAAGTGATTTTGTTTTTCCTTCTGTTTAAATGCAGTGTAAATTCATTTCTAAAGTCCCTACAAAGCTGGCCCTGGGATGTCTGTGCAGCTCTCCTCTGACCAGTAAAAATCAGAACTGCAAGGCAAGAGTTCAAACAGGGAACAGTAAAGACACTGGTGAGACCAAAAGAGAAAAACAATCAAGCACATAAATCTGGGATTGCAAGGGATAAATTAAAATACATAGAGTTGTTTGCTTTCTGTAATCTGATACAGAGCAATGAGATCAAAAAGAAGATGATGAGAGTAAGGTCTGTTAGAGTGATGAAATCAAGAGGGATCCTGTCACTGCCAACAGCAAAAAACGGACTGGGAAAATGGAAAACATTTCTTAAGGGAGTGAAAAAAGAGAAGTTCAATCAAATGCTTGCCAAGTATCAGCTTTGGAAGGACACATATTAAAAGCAGAGCTCCAGCCATACCTATTTCACTTCTCAATGGAACAGAGATCGATGGGCACTATCTCCTTATCACACACACCTCCCTCCACCAGCAAAGTCATTAAGCTCATTAAATGCCTTCCAACTCCCTTGCTCCACGAGAGGCTGATGGAGATGAAGATAAGTTTGGATGCTGTCACTTATCCACAGTAAACAAGCCCACAGCAAGACCTGAACTGGAGCTGTGGCCTTGAGAGCCTGGCTGTTTTGACAATCAGAAAGCTCCTCGGAGTCAGTGCTCTGGCCACAGACATTTCTCTCTAAGTAACACTCCTGCTAGAATGCAAAATAATTGAAATGGAGTCCAGAAAAATCAAAGTGCAAAGTCCCAAACACAGCACAAGCAGGCTGCTCACACTGCTGTCATTATCTTGGACAGTACAGATAATAAGATTGTTTTCTTGTGCCCACACACAGAAGTAGTTTCAATAGAGAAACTAGAGAATAGTAGTACTCTCTACCACAGGAAATTCAAACAAAATTAAATATTAATATAAAACTGAAAATAACTAACCACCAATTAAAAATGCCTTTCTGCTGGTCTGCAAAAAAAGAGAAAATGAAAATATTTTCCATTCCAAAGCTCACAGCTAGTGAAAGTACTCAGAAACCAGAGCAAAACGAGATTATAGGGATAAGTTCCCTTATAAATCTGACACAAACTGAATGGTGGATCATTGAAATCATCATTAAATTAATAAATACATTCAGATTAACAACTAATCTTGGCTTTGAATCTTGGCACCAGGAAGAGGAGTTTCTTCAAATCTACACATGAAGGCACTATTTCGTTCAGAAAATGACTGTTCCCCCTCTGAACTGCATAGCAGGAACACAGAGGACACTGAAAAGGCACCGAGAAGGAATCACATTTTAGAAAGGCTGCAGCATTTACAGTGCTCAGGGTTGATCAGTGGCAACAGGAAGGGAGAAAAACAGAATTCTGTGGAGGACAAAAACAAAAGTACGACCACGTTATTTTGCCCCTACTATGGGCCCTGGAAAATATGATCCAGTCAGGAAAGAAGGGCCTCATAACAATGCTGATTCCCTTGGAAAGCCTCTTGCCAGAGCGTTGGGACGAGCCCAGTTTTGAGGCTCCAGCCTCAGGGATGCAGATCACCCCCTCCATCTCCAGGGCACTGCGTGTCCTGCTGCACTGACCCCTCCCGGGGATCCCCTGGGGAGAAAAGGAGCTCGAGAAGGACCCAAAATCCTCGGCTGACACAGCCACAGCATCTTCCCAGGGATGTAAAACACAGAGCTGCCTCTGCAGCGACTGTGCCCAGCGAGCAAAGAGGTGAGCTTGTAGCAAAGTGACTTCTACTCTGACCTTTAAAAACAGTGCTTCAAAAAAACGCCACCCTCAGCTCTCTTCACTCCTATTAAAGAAACTAAACAAGGAAGAAAAGGCTACTGAGATTCTACACCTAAATCTAAGCAGCACAGTAGTAGCAGATGGTACACAAGCACAGCTTTGTTTATGTTTCGAGACCTACTGTACACTTAGTGTAGCATTTGTTGATTTTAATTACTCAAAACTGAAAAGAATGACTTCAAAAACAAGAGACTTTGATATGACCATGATAAGATTTGCTAAAACAAGTTTCAAAATTTTTAGATATATTTCCTATCACAGGCAGTAGCGTAGACTATGAAAACATTACACTTATGTTTCATAAAAAGATGATTGTGCTGAATAATTCTGGTGTGGCCGTGGCTCTCTGGATTTCAGACTAGGGAAATTCACAGTCCAGTTTTAAATCCACTTACAAGTGATTGATTAGAAAAAATGTAATGAGCTAAGAAGAAGAACTAAAAGTACCACTTATCGATAACGTTTATGGTCTTGGTAATTAAATTAGCCACTCTGAAATAAGTTCTGTAAAGCTGATCATTCCAATCCCAAGATCCTAGGTATTAATAAGATACAGGAAAAAGGGAAAAATTATAGAAGGCAGAGCTATAATAATGACCACTTAAACACAGGAATAGGATACCTGGAAACTGAAGAGAGGAGAAGCACTTCAGGACCCAAGAACACTCTGCTCTCTCCTTCCTTTCTGATCACAAGCCACAAACACACTTAAAAACTGTCACCAGGAAGCAGCAGGTACTCACATTTCCATTTTGAAGGGAAGGCAATGTGCTGACTGGCCAGCTCAGGGGAGCTGGTGGAGCCTCCATCACTTCACACTTGGGGTCCCGTGCAACGATCATCCGGACAGAATTCCCACAGTTCCTCAGCACTTGGGCAACTTGCTCACTGGTCATTCCTTGCACGTTGGTCCCTCCAATCTGCAGGATGTGATCTCCTGTGCGCAGCCTCCCGTCCTTCAAAACGCAAATAAAAATGGCAAAAAGTGTTTCCAGTCCGTCCATAAAGTATCTGTTCCATCACAAAACCGAAACTGTGTGGGGGCATCTTCATGGCCATGAGAACCAGTGTGAGAAAATGGCAGAAAAAATGACAGCCATGGCAACACTTTAAATAATCCAAGGACTCGTTTGCACAGTTATGTGCTGGTTTTTTCTCCACTGTTTTGCTCATTTAGGCGAAAACGGGCAGCAACAATGTTTTATAATCTCACAGATTGTTGTGTGTTCTGTTTCATAGAATACTCCTCATCAGATAGGAGTTAGAATATAAGAACAGCATTTTGATTTAGGAGTCTTTATAGAGTTTTTCCCTCATACTTCTGTATTAGCCTGGCAATTTTTTTTCTCATGTGACTAGCTCCAACTCGAGTGAGTAAATCCACTGAAGGTAACAAGACTCCACACGATCCATTTTTTTACCTGGTAATTATGATTCATGACCTACATCATCATTTCCATCACAGGCATGGATTTCTAGCACCAAACTCTCAGCTGGTATTGATCAGCACAGCTCCACCACCTTTGGTGCATTGATTTATACAGCAATCACAGAGTTATTCCCAGAACCAACTCAAACTCATTTACAAACTCATCCAATTTTAACATGTACATGCCTCATTATTTCACATGTTCTTAATGATGTCTCATTCAGCCGAGAATGATGTGGTGAGTTCTTAGCTTATATGCTTCATTGGTAGCCAAAACACTTTATTCCTTACAGCAAAACAGGTGTTAGACAAAAATTAAAAAATACTCATTTATACGCGGCAGGTTCAGAGGGAGACAGTCAAGAAAAAGCCAACATTTTCCAGTAAAGCTCTCCAAATTTCCAGCTTTTAATTCCATCCTGTACTAGAGGAGGTACTTTTGCCTCTCTCTTTCGTCTGCATGGGTTCCAGTCCCCAGATATTGTAACTCACCGTGACCAAATTCGCTTTAAAAATCTGAATCTGTTTTGCTGTTGCAAGTGTTCTACTCCTGAAAGGGAGCAAGACTCAGCACCAAGTCTCTAAAGACAAACAATCGAAGGTGCAAACCATGCCTGTGCAACTCCAAAAGGCTTTGCACCAAACCTAAGTGTCTCCTTGAACTGGTCAGGCTGCAAGGCAAGGATCAACCCCCCCCTCACTGAAACCCACTGAAAACAGGACATTTTCAATCTCCAAACTGAGTTCTTGCAATGCAGTGACTTTGGTAGGGCAGATTTTCCTGCCTGACAATTCACCTGGAGAGTTTGTCCCCATAGATGTTGCAAAATGTGCCAAATTCTGCAGAGTATTTGTCCTGCCCCAGACTGACCAAAGGCTGAAAATACCAAAAGTATTAGAAATATCAGGCAACTTTTCAGAATTTTTGCACGTTCAACGATGTTACAAAAGCCAAAGCTTGTCTGAGAAGCAATTTATGTCAGGTGCTGACTTTTTCCTCAATCATACCTTCAAGGTATTTATTTATAAAGCATGTGTTGGCATTCAGACTTTGATGCTGCCAGCTTCCTTTTGTTTAAGTATATTAGTTTATTTTAAGACTGTCAAAAGCGGTTAATTATACTTTGCAATCAAACAAGAAGTGACATAATATAACAAATTACCCGATCTGCTAATCCCCCAGGAACAATTGTTCTTACAACTACTCCACTCGACTTTCCTCCTACAATTCCAAAGCCTAATCCTGAACCATCGTTAATCAGCTCAACGTCTTCAACGTGGCCCCAGTGAATCTGCAATTAATAAAAAAAACAGGAGATTTTAATTTCGGACCATCATTAACGTTCCTGGCTTTCACGTGTAGCAGGAACGAGGAGAATTAATCAGAGCAATTTTCTGTCTCCACCCCACAGCACTGGAGATCTGTGGGATTTTGTTCACTCAGCTCCATTTCCTCGTGAATACGCAGTGGGATTTCTCATCTGTTTTTAAACACACGTTTTTTTGTCCTCCGCTTTCGGGATAACAGGATACTAGGAAAAAAAAGCTTGACTAAGAAAAAGCAATTTCAAGATTTTTTTTCCGGCCAAAATGAAAAGTATCCTTTCAGTTTTTCATAAATCCAGAGTACTGCAAACAAGAGGGAAAAACAGAGGCGAGGAGCTTGCACTGGCCCAGTTTTCACTTGGCGTTGCCCAAATTCTTATTCCTGTTATTTCACTTACGCACTCTGAACACCCCCATTCAGCACTGAATTAATAGCACAGCACAATATTCTGCCATACTGGATTGGAAGCAAATTTTTAAGCTACACTGTACCATGACCTTATGTTCTACAAGACAATCTGAAAATAACAAAGCTGTTAAGCAACCCAAACCCAGCCAATGTTTCTGTCAGATTAATATCTCATACAGGCCCAAATGGAGCAAAGTAGGCAGATTTAAGTCTTCTGCGAATAAAGGATTTATTAGCATACTGAAAATCTTTGCCAAAGCCAGTTAAATATCATAAAAGAAGTTTAAAGACCCCCTTCAGAGATATATATTTGTATTTTATTTTGTTAGTCTGTTCAGTGCAGATCTTTCAATGAAAAGGCAGTTAAAATTTAATTCTTTAAAATTTTCAGCGCAATAAACAATATTGATTATCCACTAAAACCTTCAGATTTCACTACCTCTGTAATAATCATGAGGGAAATAATTACTAAGAATAAGGAAAAGCACTGCTTTTACCCAGATTTTCATCAAAATCTACCAGCATAATAAATTCAGATTCCAATACTGCAATCCCTGGATTTAGGTGTGCAGTTTGACCGAATTCAGGGAAGCCACCTGGACCATATAGGTGGAACACAGATGGAAGTTCAGCCCTGGTTTATTACATGTCCCAGTGACAAGCTCTCCTTTGTCACAAAAACAAAAGGCTTCCCAATCACTGAAATTTGCAGATGGAAAAAAAAAACCAAAAACCAAAGAACCAAACAAAACAAGCTGACAAACAAACAGGGATTGAGAGGTTCTTTAACAGATAAATTGCATTTGTTTTTTCAAACAAAGACAAGGCTTTTTGGTGTGAGCGGCGCCAGTTTAAATTGGTTGGGCTGTTTCAAGCAGCGTCCATGGCAGGTGATGTTTACTCTCTTTTAAGAGGTAATCAGAGCATCTTTAATTGCTGAGCACAAGTAGGTTTCAGCTGGGTATTCCCATAAAATGCCTCATCCAGCCTGCGCTGAACAGACCCTGCTGATAAGAATATGGTGATCTACACTAAAGCTTCTGCTATCCCATAAAAACCCAGGATCTGTTTTATAACAACTCCGTGCAGCTTTGCAATGGAAGCTCTGTGCTTACTGCACGGTGAGTCTAAATGAAATGTCATCACATATAAAATCTGATTAAAGGAAAAAAATCCCTCTATGTAAAACCCACGAACACAAACACTTAAGAGCCACGGGGAAAAAAAAAACAAAAAACCATCCAGCCCAGCTCAAAATCTGATTTTGACAGTATTGCAACAACTCACGGTCTCAGGTGGATTTACATCACTTAATAAGGCAGTTCTGCTGTTCCCTTGAAGTGGCTCCCGAGCCACCACCAGATGCAGGGATCCTGTGGATTGCTGGAGGAGGGCAATGGCGTGCTGATGGGAAATGTTCTGATCCAATGGCGTGCAATTAATGGCCAGTATGTGGTCATTTTCCCTCAGTCTTTGATCCCTTAACAAAACAGTGAAAGCAATTTTTTAACGCAGCACAGTGACTTCACATCGGGCTCGCGTAACTGAAATGTGAACGCGCAGAATACACAGTCGTGAGAGGTTAAATGTTTATGTGTTTTAAAAATCTGCTGATTAGGGTGCCTTCTCCAGCTCACACACTACATTCGATCCACGCCGAACTGCCCAGCCACATTTTGTTCCAGCTTTGTCATGGTACAGAAATTTGCTCAACTCTTTACTTTGCTTCTATTCAAAATTTAATTGCAATTCCCTTACCCTGTCTTGATGATACTGAACTACAAAGCAGAAGTTTTTTGTAGTTACACAATAAACTAGGAACTATTCTTCATTATGTTTAGCACTACATGATGCCATCTCTAAGAACCCACAACTCAGGCTTTGATGCCGTTTTGTATCACTATTTAATCTAAAGATTGATGTGCTGCATATTTTTATTTTACTTAAAATTTATAGTATCAAGCTTCAGACATGAAACTTTCTTGGAGCAACACACAGTTCACTTGCTACCTTGAGATAATATAAATTTCACAGTTAATTCACCCCAGTGATGAATTTAGATTTGTGACAAGAGAGAAACCATCACTCATCTCCTTTGTTAAATATTCATTCTGAGCACGAGACCAAACTGTTACATAGACAGACACTGCCTTCAAAGCTCTGTAGGAATCCAAAAAAGTCTCCAGGAGATCTTGTCTCAGAAGCAAAATGGGAAGCATGCTGGGGAAATTTATAAACTCCGAAACAATATAACTGCACATCTTAACTAAGGCGTTTGAAACTTCCTTTTTGTCGTGCCATGTTTAAGATGTTTCCCAGAAATCACTTTCTCCGAGCACTAACCATATTTCAGATTCTCTCATCAAAGCAAGTGAGCAGCAGGTCATCAAATCCTAAAGTGAGATATTCACCCTCCTTTGACATCCGGATCAGTCCATCTGTCTCCACTTTGAAAGAGCCTTAATATGCTTTTCTTTAAGTGTTCTCTGGTGTGTTCTCTGTGGGCCCATCGCCATTATCATTCCAACCTCTCCCCACTCTTTTTGTCATCCTGTGTTGGCACTTCCTGACATGTGTTATTTAAAAAGTGACACCAGTGACTTGAAATCTAGACACATTTTCTTGAAACATAATTCCAAGCACTGCATTTGTCTCATGCCAACTCTTGTGGTTTTTACAATCGCGTTTTATTTTTAAAGGATTGCTCTGTCTTTTGTTGTTGGGTGAAAACCCACAGACAATACAGGAAGAAACTGCCTGAAGCCTCGATTCTATGATGACATCTGTGCAGGGATCTGTTGGGAGGAGTGGATCTAAATTTACACAGGAAACAAACAGTAAAACCAACTATAAACAAGGCATTGTCAGAGGCGCATAAATAAATGAAAAAGGGGGCAAAAAAAAATCTTTCAGGGACACAATGCATAAAAATTATTACGGAATCAGATTTTTATTTTCTTTGTATTCTTTCCTGAGGTTTTTTTTTGTTTTTTTAATCAGGGCTCAAGATTCTCTAAAGTGAGTCATGATTTCTGGAAATGCCATTTATGAATGGCTCGGATATTTAAAACTCATCTGAAAATCTGATCCTCAAAACATGAGTCCCTTTTAGCTGAAAAGCCAGAATTCAAGATACCACCACCAAAATATCCCACCAGATAACCCAGACAAACATGTTATTCTGACAGAGTTTTCGACGTGAAGGTCACGACTTTTCCCTTCATGGAAAATACAATTTTCCAACACAACTATGAAGATCTCACCTGTCAGCTATGCTTCCTGGCTGGACTTCCTTGACAAAGATACCAACTTCTCCCAGGCTGGGATTTTTAAGGGCAACCACACTGAACCCGAGACCTCCAACAGAAGGTTTATCAATCGTTATTGATTCTATTTGTCTTCCCTAATAAAACAGAAGATAAAATGATTTACTAATTTTCAATGCAATCGAACGAGCTGGTGTTAAATTTATGAACGCTGGGAGAATTATTCTCCTCCTAAGACTAAACAAAGGCAAAATAGCGAGTATGTTATTTCTATAAAAGCTCCTCCATTTATTATTTTTAATATAGCAATGTATTGGATATGCAAGCACTCTGAGGTTCTGAAACCTCAGGGAATTTAAGAGCTGCTTTCACACTTCATTCACATTATGAGATGAATTCCAAAGTGGATGAAAACTATGAACGAAGTGCTGTCTAGAGCAATATATTTGGGATTTCTGGAAATGCTGTATAGCTGAACTAAATTACTTGTCTTTTGGCTCCCCTTGCTTTTAGTGCTGATTTTTAGGTGTGCATTCAAAAGACTACAGCTTTTAAATAAATAAATTAATTTTCTCCCCCTCCCTGCAGCTTCACACTTGAAAGTAAAAAAAGTTGGTTTTTGCAACTGACTGTTTTTCAGTTCTAATACAAGATTTTTGGGGTTGTTTACTGGGAAACATTACTGAGAGAATACACTGCTATCACAGCTCTTTTATTCCAAATAACGTGCAGCCTTTACTGCTAAATCTTATCTCTGATGAGTTAATGACACACTAATGAGAAGAGTAATGCTCAAAATATTACGGCTACATTAAGGTAGTCAATTAGCAACAGTTACTTAATATAGAAAGACATGACTAACCAATTAAATTAATGGTTCAAAATAACAATGCATTCGTGGTATAAATGCCAATCCCACATGGGTGGATGTGTGCACCTGTACAAATTCTTAGGGAATCTGGTACATCTGCATCTGTCTGGCAAAGTTAAGACATCCTAAATAAAGAGTTAAATAAAATATTACATGCTCGTTTTTTTAATCCTTTGCACTGTTCATAAAGTTGGTACAGTTCCAATTCAAAATGCGCTTGATAAACAAGTGCCTCCATCAAAACAAGTTTCTGCTGAAAATGTCCATTTTCAATTAAGTGTCACCAAATACCAAAAATGTTTCCTGGCAACTGAAATTTCCTTACTACGTTGGTGTGTTTGGTAGAAAGTAAAACAGAAAATTGGCAATGGAAGTTAAAAAAACAAAGCAAGCCACCAAGCCACTTCCTATTGCTGATATTATCTTCCACAGGGAGAAGTTCTCAACACTTCTACTCTCTCCTGGTTAGGAGGCACCACCCTTCCAGACACACAACAACAAAAGCGGTGTGAAATGCTCCAAAATGAGAAAAAAGAAGTTCGATTTGCTAAACCTTAGAGCCTTACCTTTGCCATTTGCTGGATGATTATGTTAAATTCATTAACACTCAGGTTTGGAGTGAAGGCTGATGTTTTGGGTCCAGGTGAAGTGCAAGGTGTCCCAGCAGTGACTGATTTGTCAGCAAACACCAACAGCCCCCTCTTGGTAAAATCAAAATCCACCGAGCGGTCAGGAGGCATGTAGTTGAGCTGTTGAAAATGAAGAAAGGCACGGAAAAACTACTGAAAACAAAAGAAGGGCTTTCCACAAGTACCATTTTACGTGCAGGCTGCCACAGGAGCAAAAATACCTGTGTTCATAAATGCCCATTCACACAAATATACTCACCTGTGTAAATCAGTGTTAATATATAACCTGAGACCAAGCTACCATATCAAATTTAAACTGTTTTTCAGGAGCTCCCTGAATGTTTCAGCTGTGCTTCCACTCCACTCATTTTTCTCGGTTTCCTTCATGCTTCTCCCCTGCCCATGCCCCTTATCCTCTTTCCACCCTGGTATTCCAGAAACAACACATGCAAAAGCACCGAACACTAAAGAGGCTCTCAAGCACTGCTGCAACTGTTAGGGAGACCTAAACAGAATTTTGGCACAAAAATTCAAATATTTTGAGTCGTTCAGGAGCCTGAGGCCTGGTTTGTATTATCCCCTCCTCGAAGAGAGCCTAGGGTACAAACTACCACTGAATATGTTATCACTGCTGGAACTTGCACTTCTAGTCCTCACTGATAATGAAGAAATGAAAACTATTCCTAGTGTAACCTAATAAACTGGAAAATCCCATCGTGAATGAAGCTGCCCACGCTTAAATAGAATTTCAAGAAAACCTGAATTTTCTAGATATGAAAATTCTGAGCATTCTGAACACAAACCCCACTATGTCTCAGTCACTTCTTAGATACATTTGCATTTTCATACTTTTTTTAATAGCCTGCAGACGTGCACCCAAGCCTGGGAAGGGAGGGATGCAGCACCTACGGGAACTTGGGCAGGAGGGATAATGAATGGCACAGCCACCACCAGGCCAAGCAGGCAGGAACATCTGCAACACATCTGGCAAGGGACAGCCTGGTCCCCCTGACACCCACTCTGCTGTAATTCCAGCTGGGCACAGTGACAGCAGAGACAGGGATTGCTGCTGCTCAGTCCCTGGTTTTAAGTTTGCAGATGATTTTAACTTAATTACAGGGTGAGACCTGTCCATGCAGTTGTGCCATAGATGCCCATGTCCACAAAATCAAGTGTCACTTGGCTTTATAAACCAATTTAAACCACACAAGTTGCAAGCTCTGCTGAAGCCAAGTCATTTTAAAATTCGCTTGGGTACAGCTGCACCAGAGGTTGGCAAACCTTCAGGCTGGGTCTTCTACACTTTACCTTCCAAAGCAGGTTAAGTGTTCTTGTAAAAATTAGCAGGAACTAAGTGATGCTGTCTTTTAGGGAGAAGAAATGCTGCCAGTGAGCTGATAAACAGCACTTAGCTTCTCTGAAAAACAAAGGTTCCCAGTTCCAACACTGTGCAGGACTCCAAATACTGGAGCTGATGTCTTTTGCAGATGTTTTTTTCCAACACAGCCCGACCTCTCCTGCATCCCTTTCAAAGCACGTTGCCCCCATGACCTGTTGGTAGCAAAACCACTTTTTATTTCAGCAGTGCCTCTGCAGACACCAACTCCACAGAAGGAAAAAAGGCCCAACACTCACTAACACAGCGTTACAGCTTATTAACGAGAGCGCCCTCGTTAACACACGCCTACACATCCCGATTCGAGTTCCCCTTGCCCAGAGTTATCATCACACCAACAACAGGAATTTTGCACTCACTTGCTCCTTCAGCTGCTTGATGGATTGCTGGAGAGTCAGAATCTGGTTGAACAAGGGGCTCCTGAGGGTGTTCCGTAGGACAGTCAGGTTTTCCTGGTGCTGGGAATCCCTCTTCTCCTGCAGTTTTGCCTGCAGCCGATCCAGGATCTGCAGCACCTGCTGCTTATCTGCGCCACAAACGAGTCCAGGTTAGGAACGGAGCTTCTTTGCTCAGTGTTCAGCAAAAAAGAATCATTTTCGGACCACGTACCTGCTGCTGGATTTTCGGGCATGTCGAGGGGTATTTTTGGAATCGCTCAGAATAACCTGGCTGAGGTTTAAAAAAAAAAAAAAAAAATCAAATTAATAAATGACAGATCTAAACAGAATAGTAACATTTGATAAATAATATTAAGCTAATTACAACAAATTTAATAACAAAATACTACTATCCCTGTTGTTTACCCCAAGTATTTAACAAAGCTCTAGATATCGCCTCAGCACGTCCAAAAGTTTTTCCTTAGTCCACATGCTTTTCCTTTCCCACACAAGAAGGAATATGAATTCCCAACATGAAAAAAAAAATGCAGGTTATGAAAAAAAAACTGAAAAGGAAAACTGCAACACAGATATGTTCAACCAAATTATTTTGAGTATTAAAGTTGTGATCTTCACAGATACACATACAGCTAAAATCTACCTATTATTTAGAAGATACTTTCCACCTGAGCATTTGTAGACAGTATTCTTATGATAGCTCAGCCCTGCTGGATGGCAATATAGGTGAAACTTTGTATTTCCACATAAAACAATGAAGTTCACTCCACTCACGGGACAGCACAGAATTAAAGCCCAAACTTGGGCATATTAATCCCTATTCCAACACATTCTTGAGGAAGGTCTGTCCTAATCACTGCCTGCTTTACAACAGGTGAAGGAAGCCTGTTCTCCAGCAGGTATTTGCTTTTCTCTTTTCTACATACATGAACAGCAAAATACCCTTTATTAAGCTTTTAAGGAGCAGAATATTCTCTATCAAGCTTCTCCACAGTGCCAAATAAAACAGGTCTCCAGCAGGGGCTGAGGCCTAGGTGGCAGTATAAAAACAACAGACTTGCAATTAGCAGAGATGATAAATTTGTACCCTTGCTTGCATGTTATTAAGTTGATGAGGAGCCTGTCATTCTGAAATCTATCAAGGCAGCTCTACCAAACAAGATTCCTTCACTTAGTACAAGCTCCTCTGAAAGAAGTCAGCCATTTAACAGCACAATTTACATAATTTTAATTCTATCCAGTATTAAAGTGTGTAATTTCAGAATAATATATTTGGAATTATTTTGGAACAAGACTAGCCATATCCCTCTCTCTATATAAAAGCTTTTTATTTTTTTTTTTTCAGCCTGGCAATTCAAGAGGAGCAAGGGTCATGTGGTGAACGTGACACCAGGGTAAGCACATTCCAGGGGCTCTCTCCCAGCAGGACCTCTGATCCTTTCAGCTCTGCCTCTGCTCACACTGAAAACATCTGGAATTCTGGGAGGGCACTGTAACAGTTACCAAAATATTAATTATGCAGGTGAGCAGCTTCCCTTCTCCTGCAGAGTCAGGTTAAGTTGATTTACCTAATTGGAAAAAAAGTGGACGGAGGCATGTCACTAACCACAATTTCAGATTTATGCCCCCTTTGCTGTGCATATCCAAGCAGCTTTGGCTCCTGCAGGAATTCCTGCAGAACTCGGTGGGTTTGTGTGGTTTCCACCCAGGGCCAGGCAAAATCAGTCGCTTTGCAAGACTCCTAACAGATTTAGGAGGTCATTTTAAATCAAACTCGTAGCAGGAGTTAAAGCAGCAAAGCCATACAACCCCCTGAAAGATTTTCAGGAATGCATCTGAACTTTTGGAAGTGCCGCAGCTTTATTTTCTCTTTCATTCGAAGTAAAACACTTCTAAGAGCACAGCAGCCTTTGATTCTGTGCTGAGAGCTGATTCTGAAGAGCAGATGAAAACCCCATTTCCTTACACACTCCTGAGTCTTCATTAAACCCAGAAGACAAAACTTAACCTCCTTGACTGAAAATACTGCATGAACCTTAACAAATCAGGACAAAGAATATGGAAATTTGTTCTTTCTTCCCTGTTTAACTTCCCTCCATTCGCTTTCCTCCTCTGTTTTTCTACCTCAAATCAGCAGTTAAAAGAGGAAAGCGAGCGAACCAAAATGAGAGAGGGATGGAAAATGACTCCTGTGAGGAAAAGTGGCTTGAAACACCTTTAAACCAGCAGTGGGGTGAGGAAAAGATTAAACCCAGAGAAGAAACCCAGCATGGCACGAAACAACGACGACTTGACAGCACCATGCCCACCCGAGAGCCAAAGCCAAGAGGCTGGTCCAGCTCCCCAGCCCTCTTTCATGCATTTATTCTTCCCTTTCCATTTTCCATTCAGCTGATCCCATAGTGAGCTGGAACAGGGAGCTGAACACTCAGAAAGAATCCTTCACGTTTCGGTGGGGTGAGCTTTGTGCCCAGTCAGCTCTGAGCTGCCAGCACTGGCAGGAGGGGACAGGAGGGGACGGGGTGATGTGTCCACACCTCACAGCACCACCAGAAACAACCGTCCCCAATCCAGAGCAGCCTTCAAGTGCTGAGCTAACCCCCCCCCAAAATTAATCTTTTTTCCTTTGGGTGTTACAACAGCAGTTATGGCAATGGGGACTGACCCGAGAAAACTGGAGATTTAAATTTAAGGAGAAGAATTATAGGTGAGAGAGATCTTGGATTCATCGAGGCAGAAGTTCCCTGAAGAAGAAGGTACAAACAGGAAGAAAAAAAAAAAGATTAAATA
>VYZR01059794.1:0-22494 GCA_013400675.1 Oxylabes madagascariensis
AAACTCTCAGCAGAGTTGGGAAGCTCCAAAAGAGCCACAATTGCTGGAATAATGGAGGAAGAGGAGCAGGTGGAGGTGGCGGAGGAGAAGGAGGTGGAGATGGAGATGGAGGTGCAGGTAGAGGAGATTGAGGTGATGGAGGAGGAGGTGGAGATGGAGGCGGTTGTGGAGGTGGAGATAGAGGAGAAGGTGGAGGAGCCGGAGGCGGAGGAGGCGGTTGTGGAGGTGGTGGAGGAGGCAGCGGAGACCAGGAACACACTTGAAAGCAACGATTTATTGGAAAAGGCAGGAAATCAAACTGACAGCCCCTGGTTATGGTCAAGCAATTATGCAGGAGTCAGGTGCCAGAACATTGTTGTGTTTTTGTTTTCTCCCCCTGGTGGCTCTCAGGCAGTGAGGCCTGGTTCTGTCTGCACCACAGCTGGCACAGCTGTGAATTTATCGTGCTTCTGTAGCTCCCTGCTCAGCCTGAGACCTGCCTGGCATCCATGGTCCCTAATCCCATGCAAGCCAAGACAACAGGGATGCAGGTGAGGGAGCGCACCCATCTCTCATTTTCCCTGAGCAGAGGAATTGGATGACAAATGTCCCTGTGCACTAAAGCACATTGCTCCTCACACAGACGGTGTTTGTGAGACAGTTCAGATGAATTAAACCATGGGTCTGTGACCACAGGGACAACACACAGGGAAGTTTCAGGTCAACAAGACAAGGGAGTTCTATGTCCATAATGTAAGAAATGCTTTCTTGATTAAAAGGAAAATGTGTAATCTTGTTCAAAAGTAATTTTTCATCCTCCACACTGTTATTTCAGACTGCGTGGACACAACTTGTTTAAAACAAGTGAGTGTACTTTTTCTGTCAAAAATATTAACTGTTGTTTGCATCCCACTTGAAAATCACTTAAGGAAGCAGGTTGGGTTTTTTTCTATTGCAGTGGCAATAAAGTAGTGTCTATCGCCTAAAATATTAACATTCTGTCAACTCCATCAAACCTTCAAACCTTCTGACCTTCAACTTCCCAGAAAGTCCACAGAGTGTCTACTTATTTTATGTAAAAAAGCATTTCAGTCAGAAGGATGGGATATTTAACAAAGCATGGTATTCCTTACTGTATTATTCAGTCCCTAGAGACATTGAAATAATTTTTTTAAAGCAAATGCAGCTGGTGTCCTCAAAGGAGCTCTGGGATCTAAGGCAACACACCTGTCTTTGAGAACATATCGTATTTCAAGCAGCCTGCTTCCCGTTGTGCTACCAGAATCTCTGCTGGCCAAAAAACTCCCCATGCCTTTCCCAGTCCTACAGATCACCCACCCATTTCCCTCCTATCCTTCCTGCCTCCAGTTAGGTGCACAAATTGTCTTTCCAGTACATAGTCCTTCTGGAATAAGCAATGTTGCTGCAATTAAATTCAGGAATAAGTAGCCCTACTAGCAAATTCTTCTGTATAGCCCAAATATAAGGAGTGCTTCAACTGGAACGTGGTCATGATAAAACGAATCCAGAAATAAAGTACCGACTACGTTAATTACAATTTTGAAAGCATAGGAAAGACAAAGGCTGTTCTTCCCTGCTGTTCTGAGGTTGCTGGTCTGGAATGCTGCTATCACTTTCCACAAGGCATCTAAGAGGCACGTTTTTTAGTGGCCTGTGCAGTTTGTGGGTACCCACATGGCACTTAACTCTTTGGTAAATCACCATGGCAGCAATGCACTGAGGACATGTAGGAAGTCCAGGCATGGGCTTTGTGGTGCCTTTTTGCAGCTGCAAGTGCTGGTATTGGGTCACCTAGGTGGGACAGGCAGTGTCACAGGCTCACCATCTCTGGGAATTCCCAGGACACACGGGGGTAGAACAAATCCATATGAGGAAAGCCAAAGGAAATACTAGAATAATGGGTAAAGTCAAGGAAGAATTATCAGCCTAGCCATGTCCTTCTCATGTCCCTAGTAATGCATATGAAACATCTACTGGAATACCCAGAATTGCTGAAGACACCACAGTTGTAGTGAAATACAACTGCTTGGACTCAGATGTCCAAGCTGAAGGAAAAACTGAAGAAGTGTTTTCCAGGGCTTCTTTTAAAAGAGCAAGAAGTATTGTATAAAAAACATTTCCATGTACAGTAACATTAAAAAGAGGAACATTAACATCTGCATCTTGCTTCAGCTCATGTTAAATTTCAGCATAGCTCATGGAAACCACCAACGGCTGCTCTAGAACAGCCCTGAGCGCAAGGAAAAGGAGTTCACTGATGGGGGGAAACTGCAGACTGCTCCTAGCCCCGTGCCATCTCAAAAAATGTGGAGTGGAAAATCTTATTCCCATAGAAGGAAACAGTTTAAAAAAAAAAAACACCAAGAGAGAACTATGTTGTTTGCCTGGTTATTTGAGACCTTCCACATTTTCGAAGGAGAGAAATTCCAGAGTTGCCCATTATGAAGAACTCTTCTCCTTGTATTTCTGGTAAGCATCCAGTATCTCTTGGACAACACTTGGATCATCAAGTGTGGTGACATCTCCCATGTTGCTTGATTGCTCAGTGACTACTTTCCTCAACAGCCTTCTCATGATCTTCCCTGATCGGGTTTTAGGGAGGCGCTTCACCACCTGCAGAGAAGGGAGAGACACACCTTTAACATAACTTGAGTCCTGCTGGAAACCACAAGGAGATCTGGCTGGACTGTCCTAATCCTGGCACACTGTTTCATGGCCAGAGCTCCTTTGAGGCTCCTGGGAAATAGCTCATGGAGCACCCTAGATTACATTCCAAGGAAAGGAGTGTCACTAGCTATACATTTTATTCTTGTTTTAAGTAGACTTTTTTTCCCCCCATTGCCATGTCCAGACTGAGTGCTGCAGGACACACAGCTCTTCTAGGAATCAGGTTCTGAATATGCTGTTAACTATTAAAATCTAATCACACTTGAAAACTTAAGCACCAATGGTGACACAAATCTTAATGCATTACCAGAACAGACAGAAATTTATGTATTCAGCTTTACAGGGCAGGAATATAAAGCAACACAATTCTGCACACCAGCTGCAGGATCTCCTACTCAAGGGGTATCTCTTGTCTGCTGATGTTTCTCTCTGCCTGGTATCTGTCAGCCTACACACCTTTCTTCATAGCCAGAACAATCTTAAATGCCTTGACTATGCCTCCTGGGAAGGACTTAGCAGCAAATTCAAAGGCTTTAGCATAAATGTGAGCCTGAGGAAGAGTTCTCAGACACTGAGCAGAGACACCAAGAGGTCTCACATTTTGATACATAATCAGGCCAGTAGGCTACAAAATTCCATAGCATTAACTGACACACAAGGAAAGAGTTAGAGGACTTCTCTGCAGGACTACCCCAAAACACAGGGAAATGGAGGCGTTCCCTTGCATACCTGCAAGTTCTGGAAGCTTCTCCAATCCACTGAGGATATCCTGGGCTGTTCCAAGTTGAAGGAACCACTCCTGCCTGCTCCTGTTGTATTCTGTTGCCTGTGTCTTGCTGTCCACTTTTACACACATGTGGCTAAAGCAGAGCCCCTCAAAGAAGTATCTGGTCACTGCCTCCAAGAGGAAAGAAATGGATGCAGGCAGGCCTTGGGGGACAGCTAAGGGGCAGCTTTGTGAACTCTTCCCTAATACACAAAGGGAGCTGCTGAAAGGTGAGGAGGCTTGAGGCAGAGCTCGGAGCTCATCGGTGCTTCCAGGGCCAGGGCTGCTGTGCAACAGAAACAGTCAGTGCTCTGAGGTCTGACCTTGATGCTAATTATCACTGCAAGCTAGCTGGGCAGTGCCACTGCCTCTCAGTGCCTCTCTCACGTGCAGACAGACCACTGCACCTGTCCTCCCCCTCCCTGGATCTCCCCCCTCCCTGGAGCCTGTTTTCCTGCCTCTTTATCCTGCAGTACAACAGCAGCACTGCAGGCAGGATGGTTGCTTGGTGTGACCACTTCCTGTTGCTGGTACCAGTTTCAGCCTCCCACTTACCAGAATGTGGTCTGGCACAGCATACTTTGCTATCTTGGAAGCCACTAGGGTTTTGAGCTCTTCTTTGATGTGGTCTACACCGGCTGTCTGCTCCTTTAGCACTATGAAAGCAAAAGCACCTGGAAGACAAATGAGCGGAAGCCACAAACCTCGTATTAGATACTGTCTGGAAAGACCTAGGATGCTCATTTGAATGCCAAGGAAGGTTCCAAACAATTCTTACACACAGTCTAGGGACTCACAAGAAAATCACTGATCTTTTTTACAAAAGCAAGTCAGATTCCAGCCCTCAAATGATGGCCCAGCCTTTTCTCAGCATCTGTGACTGATCTCAGGGTCAAGGACAAATCAACATAAATTACCAAACCGTTGTTGGGATCAAAAGTTGGCCAATGTAAATCAGCTATTCCCTTTCTGTTCAAAGGACATTTCTAAGCACAATCCTGTAACAGGAAGCTCTACCATATACATAAACACTATGTATGAAAACAGTTCAGGGAGTAACCCCCAGGTTAGGAGCTCGTAGCCATTTTCATGGCTGTCTTTGTCTTGCGGGGCTGTAGTGCCAGTCAGCCGAAGGATAACTGCCCTCCCATTCCCTCAGTGTCTCTTAACAGGTAGCCTCGGTTAGAACTTAAGGGAAGTATGTGTAGATGTCCTGTCACTGCTTTTCACATACCTTCTCCTTTGATCTTATGTGGATATCCAATCACAGCTGTCTCAGGGACCTCAGGGTGATCAGCCTTCACAAAAAGTCAAGCAAAAATACACAAATCAGAACTGCTTCAAGCCCTACAGATTTTGTGCCAGTTACTCTACAAACAAAAGAACTTGCCATATCTTGCTCTCCCCCTGACAGATCCTGCTGAAAGCACAACAGGAAAGCTGGATGCCAACTTCCTACTGCAGGGCCAGCTGGTGGCCATGGCCACTGCCCTGTCTCAGGGACTAGCTCTGTACTGGCCGTGTTTTTATTCACAAAAATTTATTTTGTTTTTTTATTATTTTTAGATTTTTTTAAAATTTAAAAAAAATATTTTTTATTTATTTTATTTCTTTTATTTTTTAATTTTATTTTATTTATTTTTATTTTTATTTATTCACAAAAATGAGTACTCCTACATCCACTGCTAAGCCCACTGCACACCAAGCTGAATTTGCAACAGCTGGAAGCCCTCTTCCTCTTTTTTTGTGCATGACTGTGGTCCCAAATGGTGACCAGCCACTGCCAAATCACAAGCAAAAACCAGTCTTGCAGTGCTCACTGCTACAGAGGACTGTGGCCAGCAGAGGTAAAAAGCCAAGTTGCCAACATCACAGTCCACATTGAACTTGTAAGTGCTCAAAGCACAGCAGACAGCAGAAAGAATCAGATTCCTTCATTCCCTAACCCAAATGCATTTTTGTTATTATGCTACACAACAGTGATTACTTCTGTTGCACTGCAGTTTAATTAACATTATTCTGCAGTAAGAAGTGCACAGACCAGAAGAAACCACATATCTGCATCCCACACCAAAGAACGGATTATGTTATCTTAAATTAGATTCAAGTATGAAAGTAAACATCACAGAGCAATCTAGGCACATAAATTTATTTTCTTTTACACATTCATACACATACATAAATTGTGAGAGGAACTGGATCCTATAGCTATGATCAGAAAGTTGCACAGACAAAAGAATTACTCACAGAGGATAAAGTAGGATCCTATGTTTTGTATCAACACAGCTCAGGTTCATCAGATGTTACATTTAAGTGCCATTTGCAAGCAAGGCAAATGATATAGAAATAAATATACAGGTCAAGTTTTAAATATAAACACTCTGAGGGCTTTTTGTTTTCAATTCCCAGAGATAATATTATTTTCTCTCAAAACAACAGGCTAGATTTGCAGCTGACCTAAATCAAGATTGCTTCATGTTGAACACTGCTCAATTCTGAGGCATCCTCTGGTAGTTCAAATAAGCAGGAACCACAGGCTTAGGAAGGAGAGGTCAGGTTTTAGCAGAGGGGAAGGAAGAAATATGAGGGACACTTAGGGAGTGTCCACCAGCATCCAAAATGCAATGCCAACTGCGACAGTGCAACATGGCTGAGAAGAAATCTCAGCTCTGACAGCTCAATTGCAGGGACTGCCCACAGTGTGGCTCCCCTCACTTGCTCATTTGTTGTCTCCTCAAGAAGGGAGCTTGCACCTTTGCTGTTCATTGTGCATCAAGCTGTGTCTGTGCAGGGACAGGGCTTTGAAGGCAAGAGACAAAGCTGCTTTGAGAGGGTCACCCTACCCCACAGATACACCCCATCGAGGGAACTCTACCTGCTTGGAACTTACCATTGCATCTTCTATTTCTGCCGTCCCCAGCCTGTGTCCACTGATGTTAATGACATCATCCATGCGCCCTGTGATCTGGTAATAGCCCTGCTGGCTCCTGTAAGCACCATCCCCTGTGAAGTAGTAACCTGCAGCAGAGACACAGGGCTGATCAGCAGCAGCAGGGGCGCCAGGTTTGGGCTCTGCAGGACAGACCGTGCCCTAGGACGGTGAGCAGGGCAGGGTGGATTGGGCAGCTCGCAGGCCTTCGCAAGCTCACAGCTGTGTGACGTGCCTCACACCATTTCCCACCTCCCTCTGCCTTCCCCGGCCCTGCTCTGCTCCACCTGGGCTGTGCTGGCTCCTGAGAAGCACCTGAACAGCACCAAAACAGCACCAAGGCAGTGCAGCTCAGGTCTCTGCCAAGATGGACAAATCACTGTAGGCAATCAGCAGTAACGCATGGCTGACATTCCCATAGTAAACCCAAGCCCAGCAACACAACCCAGTGAGGCTCAGCTGGATTTACAGAACCAAGAGGGGCTCTCTGATCTCCCTAGGCTGTGCATGCCTACATCTACACAGCAGCCCTGTGCTCAGACTTCTTGGTGCTCACTAAGGCAAAAACACTTCAAATGCCATTTGCCATCATGCCAGAGGCTATGGGTCAAGCTCAGAACTGCTGCTGGCTACACCTTGGCATGCACGGAAAACTACAGCTGCTCAGCTGAAAGGGAGCAGCTCTATTACATTTTGTACATGGGAACACTGCCAGGTTTTTTTAGTCACTTACACTAGGATGGATGAAAAGCCATTTTCCCTCCCAGCTAACGAAGATTCAGATCCCAGAAAACAGTCACTCTAGCATGTGAATGTGGGAGAAACACTGCTACCAGATTGGCTAAAAACTTCAAACCACCCCATGACAGGCATGGAGGGTCTGAAACATTTGATGAAAACTGAAAAAGACCCAGGGTTTCTTGGAAACTCCAGTGTCACTGAGGACAAATAAGGTAACACAGACTGTATTGGCTCTTCACCAAGGCCGTGTCTGCATCTGAATTGTTCCCAGTGGCACATCTGAGAAGTAGCAGGCAGCTACTGCTGTGAAATCTGAAGGTGGCTCTTGCCAGGACCCATTACTGCCCTATTCATGGACTTTCAGTGATGTTTTCTGCCCTTCCAAATCCATTAAACAACTATCAACTAAACAGGAACAAGACATCAGATGCAAATGCAGTGAGTAATAAGGGACTATGGGATCATTCAATTTCTTGTACCAGTTTCCCATTCTTATTATCCAGCCCATTTTGTACAATTTTCAGGATTGCTTGTCTAATTCTTGCCTACCCTGTAGTTTTCAAATCCGTTTCAGTTACTTCTCCTGAGTGAAGACAACTGTCTTGTCCAACGTCCTACAAAAAACTGTTTCCCTGCCACTTCTAGTTACTTACCAGACACCTTGACCACATTTTAAAAAGGAAGGTTGTAACACAGGGTTAAGATTCAGTCATGCAAGAGGTATTTCCCATCCAATATGCCTTTTTCTAGGTGAGATACAAAGCTCCAGAAAAAAGGTATTTAGACTTTAAAGCTTGGGCATTAAAGTTTTCTAGAAAATACATCCCTTTTGACAGCTATAAAGGTCAACACTACCTAAAACCATCAGGGCATGCTTGCAACCTGTGACACAGACCCCAAGCCACCATGGTACGGAAATAGCAGAAAGTACTGCTGAAAATATTCCTTGTGCTTATATTGCAGTGAAACTGCCTTCCCTTGGCACTTTCCTTACCTGGGTAGGCTTTGAAATAGGCATCAATAAAGCGCTGGTGATCTCCATGGATTGTCCTTGCCATGCCAGGCCACGGCTGGGCAATGCAGAGTGCACCAGACACATCATTGCCCTCTAGAACCTCTCCCTGCCGGGTCAAGCACAGGAAGGATGAACAGGTGAACAAGAGAGGCATAATAAAGAGCTTCTGGGTTATTGATCCAGCAAGAGACACCCTGTTGCTCATTGCAGACTGCCAGTGGAGGGTCACAAGCAGAGAAAATAAATGCACACAACTCTTCTAGACACTTTTGCAATGACCTGTTGGCAAATCTGTATGGACAATTGAGATATGCTCTCTCTCTCTCTATATATATATATATAAATTGCTCATCTATTCTGCCATTTGTAAGGAGAAACAGGCATCCTTCTGGGTCCTGTTCCTTTGCTGTCCAAAAGGTCATTAAAGCAGAAATACACACCAGCTTCTCGTTTGGGCACCCAGCACAGCTCCAACTCACATTCTCATCCATGAGCACAGGCACAATCCCAAAGAAAGGTCTCATAGCCATAGCTGGAACAATCTCAGCTTTCTCCTCTGAGGGCCGTGGGGCAATGCAGATGCCACCAGTTTCTGGAAGAAAAATTAAAAACAAAATGTATGTAGTCCATCCACTGCTGGGTGAAAGCAAATTCCAGCTCTTCTTAGGTCAAGAAGAAAACAGTGAAGCCACCTTGCAAGAAAGAGCCACTGGGAATGACTTCTGTAGGACCAAGGAGCACAGACATCTGAAAGCAGCAGAGGCCTGGCATGGGCAGTACTCAGCAGCCCCACTTCCTACCCAGAAGTGATTTTACAGGGAAAGCATAAGCATGTCAGGGGATTTATCTCCCTCTAGTGTTTCCACAGCTGTCTAAGGTTAGCAGAAAAAGCACTTCAGGAGTCTGAATTACTATTATTACAGAGTATGAGATTAACCCACCCCTTACAGGCAGGTTGAGCTTTATCTTCTAGTCAAAATTGAACCTTTTAATCATCCTTTTTCATTCCTGCTGGGACAAGCATTAAATCACACTCAAACCTTAATGAGGTCTTTTGTATTCTAAATCTAATTCAGAAACAAAAGAGAGAAACAAAACCAAAGGAGAATAAGGCTTTTAAAAATACAGCTCTATAAATGAAGGTATGTTCGGTCACACAAAGAGTGCATTCCTCTACCAGCTTTGCTGAGCTTGTGAAAATTGATACCTGGGGTTGGAACTGCTGAATTTGACCCTGAATTTGCATCCAGCTATGAAGGAGGGTCTCTGATGGCCTTAAACTTTAGATCTGTAGCAAATGGTTTCACATGTGGGTTACACATAGTGGTATTTACCATTTCATAGATGGGCATGCATTCACGTCATGTCTCTGTTAATTTTGACAAGGGGAGCTTGAATTGTTCCAGGAAGAAGCACCCCAGACACCTGCTGTTCTCTGTTTTCACAGACAAAACCTGCATCAGAACAGGGACCCTGACTAAACTGAAGGTTGCTCTTGCTAAGCCAGTATTCACTCTAAATACAGCACTGAGAGCTGTGTTTCCACATGGTGTTTGCCGCATTCTGCACATCCTGCAGCCAGCCACACACAAGGCAGTAGCTCCTGAGGGAGCTGCATGGTAGCAAGGGTGCCTTAAAAATTATTCACATGGTGAAGACCTATTATAAATTGGTTTAGAAGTACCAGTTTTAGCCACTGACAGATGACACCAAGCAAAAGCTCTGGGTTCTACCCTGCCCTTATCAGAGGCAGAGCTGGCAGAAAAAAGTTGTGTTTCCACATGACCTGTGCCCACGCTGTCAACACAGCACAAATCAACCCAGACTTTGGGCAAGGACAGCAGAGTCTGAGCAGGGGATGGGTGCTTTGAACGAGGATCCTCTCTGCCCTGGAGAGATCCCATCTGGCAGCAGAGTGGAGCAGGTGCTCTCTGCCACCACAGACAGATTGGAGTGACTGCTTTGGGGGGAGTCTGTTAGAGAACCACCAGCCCAGTCTAAATCAACATGAGATGATGCCAACAACAAAAGCTTCCAGAGCCCATTCAGGGATGTCTTTCAAAACCAGCTTCATGTCTGTTCTTTTATTTGTGAAATCAGTGACAAAAGTGAAAATACCTAGTGTCTCCTCTGCATCATGAAGAACTACACCTAAAACTCAAACACAGCTTTGATTCTATTATTGTCAATCACAAGCCAGTATATAAACAGCAAGAGCCATAGGAATTTTTCATCTGCATACACCACACTATTAAAATTGCTTCTCATAATTGCTCTCACTTATTTGCCTCATCCAAAGACTTTAAAGTGGATTCTCAAATCACCATTTGCTGATGCCTGCCAGGCTTTATTAGCTGGCAACAGGTTGCTGCTTCAGAGAGCAGTGTCCCATGGAGGACACTGCACACAGTAGCACAATTAACCAGCTATTCTGAAACTGTATAGGGAAGGTGACACTGCAGGACCACAGCCAGCATCCATCACATTGTTCCTGTGATCTCTTCCCACGCTCCTTTTACGTTTAAATGGCATATATAAATCTTTCCAAGATTATTTTGGTTTCCTCTTTATTAAGGCATCAACTGTAGAAAAAGATTGATTCCACTTTCTAATAAAATGTCAATGTCATGAATATTTATCATTGTATTATGCTTCCAGGAGCTGGTAACTGTTTACCTGCA
The DNA here is from genome assembly GCA_013400675.1 of Oxylabes madagascariensis. Classification (NCBI taxonomy): domain Eukaryota; kingdom Metazoa; phylum Chordata; class Aves; order Passeriformes; family Timaliidae; genus Oxylabes; species Oxylabes madagascariensis. Next base: position 10,800 of record VYZR01059794.1, read on the forward strand.
AAACTATGCCTGGTTGAAGGTAAGAGCAAGTACTCTGCACTTGGTCTAACAAACCGTCCAGTGAGTGTATTTTAACCTCTCACCTGACAGTTGTTGTTCCAAAATCCCAGGAAAAATGCAGTTTAATAGAAGATCTAATGCTGTACTTTGGAGAAAATAGATAACCCAGCATGAACACTGCATGCACCAGTTAACAAACAAACAAACCAAAAAGTGTTAGGACAAAACTGGATTCTTCTCAATTACATCAATGTGCAGTAAATAAGTGCTTCTCCATGGTGTTTTCTTTCAGGGCAGTGAGAAAGAAAGCACATGATGAGGAAAGACCTAGCCAGTCATCTTTCCTTCTGCTCAGCATGTAGGAACCCAAAAGATTTAAGAAATCAGTAGTTGAAGTAGATAGCAGTTAACATTGCTGCTCCAAATTCTGAGGTGGTTTTACTTCAAATCTGAAAATTTAAAAAGAAAGAGCCTGCAAGTCAGGTCTGGATTAAATGGAACTTGGTTGTGTGCCAGAAGAAATTTTATCACACTGAGATAGAGAACCTGCGAGCAGGAATAAGGACGAAATCAGGAGCAGCTTGACTGGAAAGGGAATGAATATGCTGCTCAGTGGCAGTTTAAGACTATTTTTCAGCAGAGGCAGAATGTGCTCCTGTCTCCATGGCAAACTGGATCTCACAACTTGAGAAGGACATATTGCAAGACACCTCTAGCAACTCTTGAGTGCTGGTGCCCAGAAAGAGAGGACTGGGTGCTGAAGGAGGAGCCAGGAAGGAGCTGCAGGGCTCCTTCAAGCAGAGGACCTCACCAGGCAGCACAACCCCAGTTGGGGTACAGCACGTGGCCTCTCCCTGCTGCTAGCCAGGGAGGCCAGGAGGCAGAGGCCATCTCTGCTCTAAGTAGATGAAGACAGCCAGTCACTGTGTCCAGCAGCTTGTACACAGCAAACAAACCTCAACTGATGCACACAGCTGGGCCAAGCATGTTGCCAACACACGAGCACATCCTTTCTGAGGCATCCAAGCTCCAGGGCCCATGCAACTACAAAATATCAACTCAGTCATGGGAGAAGGGGCTCCTCAGCAGCCCTGCTGGGTGATGGCCACTGTCCTCCAGCCACCTGATGGGCAGCCAGCAAGTCTCCACTCACCCCTTTCCAATCTGCCAGAGGAGTCGTAGTCAAAGGTCCCTCTGACTACACAGCTTAGTTTTCTATCCTCCTCTGACCATTCTCAGAAAGAAAAACAAAGCACACCTAAGTAAAGATTGTGGCTATGTGGTGCTTTCAGTGCTCTTCCATGATGAGACCATAACAAGGTCAGTACAGTTAATAAACTGAAAATGAGTTTTGCAATTCAAGCTATTGCCAGCTTTGCCCAGAAATTCAATCTCTGCCTCATATTTCTAGCAGCAATTGGCATTTTCTAGCACTCAAAATATCAAAAGAACATTTAGAGGAGAACAAAAACTCCAACATTGCTATTGTTTTTACATGTTGTTACATTGCTGTTACGTGCAAAAACTCCCCAGAGACCTTAAAAAGCTGACCCAAACGCCAGGAGGGTTTTTTGACAGACTTGTTGGATCGAATTGAAATGTGTTAATCCCTCTCTCCCCACCAGCAACCTGTCAATGGTCAGGGTCCCCTGTGCCCCCCAAGGCTGCCTCTTACCTGTCTGCCACCACGTGTCCACGAGGGCACAGCGCCCTTCTCCCACCACCTGGTAGAACCACTGCCAGGCCTCCTTGTTGATGGGCTCTCCCACTTGACCAAAAGAAGAAAGAAAACAACCTGAGACCCAGAAGACTGCAAGAGTTGATTCTCCTTCCTGTTGCACAACAAGCTGGACGCATCATCTCCAAGCAAAATGCTCACAGCACTATTGCTGGGGTGCACAAAGGACTGCCATGCACTCATGTAACTGAGGACTGACTTTTTCCAGAAGGACCAAAAGGCAAGCAATGAATATCACTGAAAGTAACTAATCAATGGAGGTCATGTAATAAGAACCTCCAGAACAGAAAATAATGCAGGAAAATGCTGCTTCAGTCACCTATGCCAGTAAAATTCAAAATGATGCCCTTGAATATTAGATAAACCTTTTTAGCCAAGAATGTGATCCTGCAAAATAATCTAGGAAACATGCAATCAGACAAAAGTTCAATGGCCCCAAAATGTGATTTTGTTGCTTCCTTTGCTGAGAAGGTATTTGAAAAGCCGGACACAGAGCCTGCTTTATCATCTTGTTTCTAACCACATCCCATGCGGGCACCTGAGCTCCTCTGGCATCTTCATTTCCCCAGCTAGAACCCTTTGTCTTTTTCACATGAAGATTTCGCACCCCTTACCTGAACCCAAAACCTTCAAGGAAGATCTGTCATATTTCCTCACCCACTCTTCTCCATAATTCAGCAGCAGGCGTATTGCTGTAGGTGCTCCGTAAAACTGATTAATTTTCAACCTTTGCACCATTTCCCAGTAACGACCTGCAAAATCACAAACTGGCTTTTTACCCTTCCAGCACTTGCACACTGCTGCAAACGCTCAGCTGAAAGGTCAGCAGCCAAAGCTGGAGCTGTTACTACTGTGAGTACAAAGCAAAAGCAATGACAGGTTTTTTTTTCCTTCCCTGGATTCACAGACGCTCTGGAGTGCTGTATACATATGATCCAAATCAATGGAGCTTACCTCTCCTGAGCAGGCAGGTCACACAGGTCAGGTCTCCAAACCTCTTTTGCCACATCTAGCCAAACGTTTTCCCACCACTTCCTCACCTGGGTCAGGGTACACTGGAGTGCTTTCAAACAGGACAGAGGTGGCTCCATTGCAGAGTGGTCCATACACAACATAGCTATGTCCTGTGATCCAGCCAATGTCGGCCACACAGCCAAAAACATCGCCTTGCTGGTAGTCAAACACATACTGCAAAGATAAACGTAAGGCCAGCTGATTTCCTGTTGGCAGGGGCTCAGAGGAAAGGCGCTGCACGGAGCATCCAGATGGCAGCAGGAGAGCACACGGGGCAAGAAGAGCCCAGCGTGTGGGACACGGCCACACCAAGAGGAGCCCGAGGTGAGGAAGCAAGTCAGAGGGACCAGTGCCAGGGCTCCTGGCACATTCGCAAACACACAGAAAGCACAGCTGTACCAGCAAAGCTACAACCAAAGCTCAGAGCCTTGGATACCTAAGGCTGCCTGCTCCAGGTGGTCCACAAGGTAGAGCTGATTCTGAGTCACAGGGAAACTGCAGACCACAGTCTCAGACCCTTCACCAATATCAACACAGCTCTATGAGAGATCTGGAGGAACTCGTAGGTGCCCATAAAACATTTACTGAGAAACATTCTTAGCTGCTTTTCTATATGAGTGCATCACTTTCCAGATGCTACTCTCTCCTTGCTCACCAAATTCAAGACAAAGATCTTGGAGAACTCATTATCTTGGATATGGAAAATGCTTCCCACTGTAAATATAACTCCACCATATGGTGAAGAGGTCCTGACTCAGAAGGAGTCAGGTTTATGGATCACAACTAAAAAAAAAAACCCATGAGTGTGTGACAAGAGTGTCACATGTGAGTGTGCAAAGACCATAGGTCAGCTGATTCCTCTACCTAGAAAAGACAATTCTCACCTTACTTTTCCAAGTGCCTTCCCCTCTCATGCACTCTGCAGGTGGAGAAAATCCACCAGGGTGCAGATCTACCTTCTGGACTAAGAAAGAGGTGCCTTGGTGCTTATGCTGTCACTTAAAAAAGCTGATGTTACAAATGCCCTTCACGCAGAGAAGTCTGACACTTGAACATTCAAATCTTCTAAAAATTCAACCACGCCACTCTAAAGAAAGAAAACCTTCACATGAATTGTGTATGATGACAAACAGGGTGATATCACTAAAGCCAGATGGAGATCTTTCACCACAGTCCTCTCCTTATTTCACTGTTACCTTTTAATATGCAGAGCTCAGACCAGAAGCTTCAAGAAGCAGTGCCTTGACTCTTTCCATTTTCATGAGAAAGCAGGTTAAAACATTTTCCCTAGATCACCCAGAAAAGCAGAACAGAGGTGCAACCACAAGACAAGAAATACAATTTTTGTTCTTCAGACAACAAGTACTATGCAAAAAGGCTGTTTTAAGAGTCCAGATCCTCTCTGAAATAAAGTCCAGCATCCCCATGTAAAATACTACAGTAATATCCACATTACCAATGCCAGTAAGATACTTTCCAGAGTCTCCTCAGCTGCAAATTCTGGGCAGCCAACATTGGCACATTTTTAAATGCAAGAGCAGCACAGCCACTTCCTTGCTTTCATAACTGCATGTTCAGGTTTGCATAGTACCATATTCCTCAGAACAAGTCCTGAAGATTAATTACACAGTTCAGATGTCTTCCAGCTTGTTTGCAACCAATAAGCCAACAGAGCAGCAAGCAGAGAGTGCAGCATTCCTCCCTGATCCAGGTCTCTCTTGTCAGCACTGCTGGAAGGTAGGTGAACCTTTCCCAAAGGAGGCAGCTGAGTTACCTTGTGTGTGAGAGCAGCATACAGCAGGTATCCAGCCTGGGTGTGAACGATTCCTTTGGGTTTCCCAGTGCTGCCCGAGGTGTACAGCATGAAGAGCACGTCTTCACTGTCCATGCTCTCTGGAGTGCAGACGGAATCTGCCTTGCTCATCTCCTAAGAAAGAAAAGGTGGCAATGACAGAAAGACTTTGGTTATATGGAGCCAACCATCACTCCCTCTGTAAGCATGGCGACAGTACCCAGAGACAAGAACCACCATCGCTGTTGCCCCTCACAAATGTCCATGGATGTATTATAGCTTATATGGGCTCACCTTGTGGAAAGAGTCTTCCTGTGGGTGCATAGCATCTAACATTTCCACCAGTACCTCTGGTGGGCAGAGAAGTCAAGGAGAACTGGCCAGACAAAACAACATTTCAGGGGGAAAAAACCAGCTAAGTCATAGCTGCTTACATTGCAAGCTGCTAGTAGAAATTCAAAATGTGACTGCAAACACTTGACAGCAGCAGCAAGGCTGACTAGGTGCTGCTTAGTACTTTCCTTTTTCTCTAAAAACTGCAGTGCTACAGGTAAACTGTTTGTTCATCTTCTTTCCCTTGCCCCAGCAGCAGATGACTGTCCTGTCCATTTGATCCTCAAATTCTAATTTTTCTACCCAGAAGAGAGTGCTTTACTCTCCTGCCTCTGTCACCCTTTTCATACTCCCCTGTTTGGCCAGCTGGGTGAGATCTCTCCTCATCTCTACAGCCATAACCACAGGAGGGAAGGATGCAATATCCTGCTAGGTCAGAGCTTCTCTTGATCTCTGTACTATCCTGACAAATGATTCCTGCAAGAGCTATTAGGCGGCTCCTTGGAGGAATTTCTTGGCACTGCCTTTTTATGAGAATACACTGTATTTACAAGTGAACACTACCATCAATAGGTCCAGATGTTTAAAAGTGTCTGACAAGCAAAGCTTAATAAAACATGAAGAGTTCACAAAATGTAATTCTTAGCCTCTGAGTTACAGCACTGCTGCTCATCTCAGGTATTACTCATGACATTTCAGCACTGCCAACTCAGGCTGACTTGTCAGTTTTTGAAATAAGGATGGAATCCTCATATGCTCCATTACAACATGAGCTTAAATTTTGCAGTAAGCCATTGCACAAGAGCTGGAAAGTACAGCTGCTGTAAAGATCAGTAAGGACAGTTAACATCATTAACTGTTTAATTCTTATTTTGTTTCAGATCCCAAAACTGACAATGGGATGAGCTCAGCTCTTGGATCACTGAAGTACCTCAGGCTGTTTGCAGACCAAAGCAAATTATCAGAATGCCCTTTGTGGAGTAAGAACTAAAACAATTTCTGAGTAAAACTTGTCTTCTCTGTTTACTTACACTAGTACTTCCTCCTATCTCATGTGACCAGCAGAGAAACTCTTGAGCAATTAGCTTGCCAGCAGATTACTTTTCCAGGCATTATTAGCATGAGTAATTCCTGTTTACTGCTGGCAGCAAACTGATAAAACTACTTCTGCATTAGGCTGGAGTCCCACGTGTGCCAGCTAAACATAAAAACAATTGCTGTTTTCCTCCCCAGGAAGCACAGGCTCTAAATATTCCCAAACCATCACTATTCTCCCACCGTGGGACAACCACAACACTGTTCATGGCTGGATGAAGCCTCTCTAGGAACTTCATTACTTCTGCACTGCCTTTCAACCATGTCCAGTTTTAGTGCACATGCAATCCGTAACACAGTGTCTGAACACAGTAAAATCACAACAGTCATGATGGTCTCCGTGACCTCTGGGTCTCAGGAAACACTCCTTAAATCTCAGCACTGTTTGCAAGCCTTCTGAAATGGAGCAGCATAACCCTTGCCCATGCTGAGATAAACCAGACATAGATTGAACTGCTCCGACTCACAATCCTAGCAGACTGTAAATACAGGCAGTCCATTTGAGGATGAAGATCCAGACTCTGTAAGGAGCAGACCTCAGGTCCCAAAAGCACTCACGGAAAGAAAGATTATCCTAGCAACACTCAGACCTAAAAGGAGTTATCCAACAACAACATACCTCTTCAAGGGGAATATCACGCTCACCCATCTGGACTTTGTTATCTGTCCTCTGAGCCACAAACACATGTTTGATGCTTGGACAGTTCTTCACAGCTTCATCCACAGTTGCTTTCAGCTCTATGGTTCGGCCTCCCCTGACTCCCTGGTTGTATGTGATAACTGCTTTGCAGCCAGCTAAAAAGAGAAAGAATTAGCAGACATGCCAGCCTGTCTTCCAGGCTAGTATGCACATCCAACTTCCAATACTTTGGGGGTGATGTATAGGACCACACATGTGACAAATACTCAGAACTGCTGTCAGTCAAAACCAGTCAGTGTCATTGATGAAAACACTTTAAAACCTGAGACACACAGAGATTAAGGGTAGTTGGGACCTCTATAGGTTATCCAGTCCATCTCCCCCACCTCAAGTCAGGGTCAGCTTCAGCTAAACCACTTCTGACAGCTATGCCTTCAATCTTCCTAAAACACTCCAATGGCATCTACTCTACCCTTTCCCCAGAAGTCCAGTCCATTCCAATGCCTATCACATACGTGAGGAAGTCTTTCCCAACATCCAGTCTAAGTGTCACTCACTGCAGTTTAAATCATCCTTGCAAAGCTGACATGCAGAACAGCTTCTTCCCAGTTCCCTATATGAGGGATAACTAAAACATGTACTTGCTCTCTGCAGATCAACTCCACCAAAAAGAACAAAAGAACATGACAATCTCTGTAAGATTTATTCTCTAACACTAGCCACAAAGAAACTGATGTGACTGCTAGGACATGAGCCACTGGCTATTTCCCTCTTCTGTTGCTATTTTTAGCATCACTTTTAACCTAATCACAATACACAAGTACTTTGGGGCTGAGAACAGCTCTGTCTGCTGGTACAAAGGCTCACAGAGCAGGGGCATGCTGCCAACATTTCCAGTACTATCCATAAATCCCAGGATCCCAACTGAGAGTGCAGAATTTGTACTGTCCAAGAGAATCAAAGAAACACTGCAATTATACTGCAAAACAACAAATCAGGCCCTATCCTTAAGCTCTGCTTTTCCTTCCAGCTTCACTGCTGTCAAGCAATAATCTGGTGCACACTGAATGTTAAGCAATTTATTAAGTATTCTAAGGCCAGAGGACACTGCATATGTCACTCAGGAAAAGGCTCCTCACTGCACTCTGCAGGGGAAAGCAAACTGTCCTGCTAGGCAAGAATGAACCAAGAAAACTCTTTCTGCCAAGGAAACTCAGGGCTGGGATATGCCTTGGAGACTGAAACAGAGGCATTTGTTCCCCAGTCTGCATCTACTCACAGTCCATGATTCTCCCAGCCAAGGACTCGGCACTGAATCCAGCGAAGATCACGGTGTGAACAGCACCGATCCTGGCACAAGCCAGCATGGCTGCCACTGACAAGGGGGACACAGACATATAGATGGCCACCCTGTCCCCTTTCTGGATCCCATATTTCTTCAGAGTGTTGGCAAGGCGGCAAGTCAGATCCAGAAGGTCCCTGCGGCACAGAAGGAATGTTGTCATGTGACTGCACAACCTGATTTACACGGGGTGAGCAAAGAAAAGATGAACTTGGCAGAGTAAGGCTTCATGATCACCTCTGTAGCTCATCTCAGCAGTACAAGGCACCTTAAAGAAGGGTGGCCTGGGGCATTGTCCTGGTTTTGGAACATGCTGGTAGCCAGGCTGCTCCTGCCGTTGCAGAGAGGAGAAAAAAGGGCAGAGTGGTACTTGCTGCAGAAGGACAGGAGAGAGAGCTGCAGGCACTGTCCAGAGCTGCCAGGCTGTAATGTGGCCACAGCAGCCAGCAAGCCAGGTGCTGTCATGCTGCCTCCAGGAATCAGGGTTCATTCCGTTGCTCCTGATGCCTTTTTTACTCTTGAGGCTCAGTCAGAAGCTACTGGGAACACAAGTGGGATAAACACAAGATGAAATGGAAGTGTTGTTCAAAGACTCCCCACACTGTTTAAAGTCGAGCAACAGCTGGAAGTGCTCCACAACCAGGAGCTTCTCTTTAAATTGCAAGGGTAAGCAAGGCACTTGCATGCACAAGGAAAGAAAGGAGAAGTCTGAAGGCACTTGTATGAGGGGCAGATTTTACAAGATTCTCATCAAAGCCAGATCGCCTGCAGCCCAACAGTCTTGCAGAACACAGGTACTGCTGCCACTCTTGCAGAGAGAAACTCAGGAATACCAAGAACAGGAACAAAGTCTCTTTTCATGGTACTCTGTTATGACATGGTAAAAATAGCAAAAACGTTCCTCTGAGGAATGAAAAAGCACTTTGTGGGCAAGGGCTTGCACATTCCCTTATTCTGATGCCTGCACAGGGGATAGATAACACAATTGCAGGTACACCTGGGACCAAGATGCTGCCATGGACTGAACAGCTCTGTATGCCTGCAGTGGAAGAGCTTTGGGAACAAGGGGTGCTGTGCCAGGTGAGGAGTGGTCTCATGCCAAGGGAGGAGGTGCAGCACAAGGTACTGATGAGGGGCAGCAGAGCACTCTTGGTGACAGTCATCAGCTCAGAGCAGCAGACTGACAGTCTGCCAGGAATGACAATTGTCCTTCCGGTTCACAAACTCTCCGAGTACCAAGGCCCAGAGAAGAGAGACATCTTCTATTCTCCAGCATGTTCATCATCAACCTGCCACCTGTGAACCCTTAGGGGTTCTAAGCTATACCCCATAACTTCTAGCAAAGAAATTAATTTTGGGGGGTTGCATTGCCTAATAAACTGTAAAGCATGAATCCTTATCCTAAGTATCCTTTCCTCCCAGAACTGGCCATAGCTACAAAACAACCCAGATTTTCAATTGGTGGCTGAGCTCTAAATAAAATGAAAAGTTGCTTCTGGTTCATCAAAAATTATTTTGTTTCTTTTTTTAAACCCTTGCAAGTTGGAAATAAAAGCTGAAATGCTCTACTTTGGAAATATCTTATCAAAACTATGGGCTGAGAATAAGTAATTTTTGGAGTGTCCACCCCTTAACTCATCTTAAGCCAAGAAAGAAGACAAGGAAAACGAGCCTCAAATCCAAGGCACTACACTTCATATTATTTATTCTAAGATTATTCCTGTAGCATCAGGTAAAAAGTCAATTTCTGAACTCAGAGAGGTGGCCAGACGTGTTCAGTGCCTGCTCTCTGGCAGTAGCTGGTAACAGCTGCCCCTGAAGAAAGCAGGGATGGAGTAGCTGCACCCCAGACTGAATTCTCCCTAATCCCTTATAATGGAAGATCAGCCTAAACTCTAAAGCACAACACTGAACACCTCTTCCCAAGCCCCTCATGACCATGGAAGCGCACAGTCAGTTAGATTTATTATTTTGCTTTTACTGAGTTCATGAACTGAGCGACTCTGTGCAATAATGAATTCACACCCAACCACTGGTTTGGTGCCTTGTCCTAAAAGGCCACATTTTCTGGTCTGGAACTTATTTGATGCTGCATCACAGAAAATATTCAGTGTGGATAAATAACAAAGAGGCAAAACAAAAGCTGCTCATCTCCAAGCACANTTGCTCTCCAGTTCAAGAAAGGGAGTTAGCAGAAATACTGTGTCAAGAATCCTTCTCCTGACGCCCTCACTCTTTCAAACACATGTTGTTATCTAACAGGCAGGCAGTTGGTACATGCCAGCGTATTACACACTGCCAGTCCTCAATCCAGACACATCCTGGGGACGAATGAACACTGTGCAGAGTCAGTGCACCTAAACAAACTGAGCAGGAGGAAACCACAGCCATCATCACCCTCCCCATCCACTACCACTGCCAAGCTTGGCATCGCAGTTCCTCCATCACAGAAGTCAAGAGTAAGTGAAACCCTCAAAGCCAGCAGCGCCCCACCCCTGACAAAGAGGCAATGGCATGGAATGCTGGCCAGGAGGTGTGTTGGTAGCATGGCACATCCACCAGCTGCCTGTATTCCCAAGGATTTCAGTGCAGCCACTAAGAGCAGGGCACTGCACTCAGCAGAGGAAGGCAGGAATAACCACCAGAGAGGAACAAAGCCATGGGGCACACAGAGGGTCCTGGAGCAGTCCTCTCCCTCTGTGCAAGCAGGGCAGACAGCAGGAGGATCTCAGCAGAGCCACTGCAGGAGAAGAAAATGTGCTGCAAGCAAAAGCAAGTGCCCAGCCCCTCCTGACAGACAAGTTTATGGCACAACAGTCTGAGGATCCTCTGCAAAACCAAATTGTAAGAGCTGAGAGCAAATAAGAGAACAAAATGGACAGCAGAACGCTGCTCCAGTGGGTAAAGTGTCAGAGCAGAGAAACGGGGAAGCAGCAACCAGCTGGACCCAGAAGGGGAGACCATTTTCAAAGGAGAAAGCAATAGATCCAGTCTGTGCATTTAGAACAAAGCAAGCCAGGAAGACAGCAGAGGCATTAATGAATACAGACAAAGGATCAGTAAGAGACATGTGGAGCTGCTGCTGGACAAACGTAGGTACCAGTGGCAACCAACAGGACCTACTTCTTTCTGTATGATGTAGAATTTGAGTAAGATTAGAGTGTTAAGGGCTAAAACTCATAATTAACTCTTGTGTCTCTCTACATAAGGTGTGCTTCCATTTTGCCCATAGGTAAGGCTTTGAGCCTGTTGTCTTCCAGGCTCATCACTCGCTATGCAGGCATCTCATCAGCTACCACAGCATCACTTCTGAGCACAAGACCCACAAGGCTGGCCCTCCAATAGAGCCAGCAGATCATTGTTCACGCCAGTCCTTCTGTTGAATCTAACAGACAGCACTCCTCTCCCTGTCCTTCCATTGCTGTTCAGGAACTGACAGACCATGTTCCTCCCAGATCCCTCCCCAGATACAGATACTATTGTGCCTGTGTTTCCAGAGCCCATTGCTCAGCGCAGTGTCTGGAATAACTTCTGTAAAACCCATCAGCACCACATGGCACTTCTCTGACGCATTTCAGGGATGTTTTGCAGAAACAGCCTTCCAGTAAGTCTGATGTTACCTTGTGCCACAGCAAGATTGCATACAGCTTTATAAACAAAGGAAGCCAGTTCCTTTTACATCAAAAAAAAAATTGCATCAGGATCTTCTTTGGGAAGCAGCCTTTCGCAAAATTATTCTAG
>VYZR01059799.1:19342-31771 GCA_013400675.1 Oxylabes madagascariensis
AAAACCAGTACAGGACAGAAGAAGTGGCTCAGTAGGTGCTAATGAATAAATCCACAGAGGGATTTATTTACACACAGAAACCATGTCAGTTTAGATCTGAAAGCCTTTTACCATGGGAACATGAGAAGTGGGGAATACAGAAGAACTTGTTTTGTTTAAGGGAAAAATGTCCACCATGGAATTAAGACATATATTCAGATCCAGATTTGGGGTTATTATGCAGAAACATGAGACGGGCCTGCCTTAAAATTGGTTATTCCATCTCATAAAAAAAGATTTTGATCTATGAATCAGTCTTGTCTAGGATCTTGTCTTTCACCGAAGTTTTATGGCCCAAAAAGGTGGTGTAAGGGAAAGGAAAATGAGAAGGGCTTTAGACTACAGCATTCATCCTGTCTGGAAAAATTGTGGGTAATAACAATTGCCATCAGATCAGTCACTACAGCTCATTATGTTATGAATAATTTCAGTCAGGCTTCTCTGGTGCTTTGGGAAGCTGATATTTCTTGTTCTTCTTGCTAGCTGCAAAGTCATGGAAGGGCATGATGTCTTCTAATTTTCTTCCATATGAATCATGAAAATAGGTAATTGTTTGAACATAGGTGAAAGTCTTTTTGGGACACTGTAAATTTAGTTAATCTTGTGGCAGCAAAAAGTCATTTCTAATAGAACCACTGATCTTCCATCCGAGATGAAATATTACTTTGATTTTAAGAGGTAATCTTGGAGTGTATGTTGTCTTTATTTCAGATTTTAATAAGAACTGGCACCTGTTCCAAAAGAAATACAAAGGCAAACCAAACTTTTTCAGACGCTGAATGTTCTGCAAAACTTTCTTGAAGACCAGGGGAAATGCAGTAACTCACCTTCTTTCAACACAGAGCAAGGGAAATTAAAATTAAATAGGCTGGCCTGTAAACATATTTATTCCAATTTTCTTTTCACAGAGATCAGCTGAAATGGGAAATCTAATCTGCTGGTCAAATGAAAGGAAAGACACTTCCAGTAGTGTATTTAAAGAATCTTTAATTTAAAAAATGAGAAACAATTAATAGGCATTAAAGTGTCTTGGGGAGATGCAATAACCTAGATGTTTGATTGAGGAGTTTGTACTTTTGGAACCAAATGTTTTGGAATCCTACTCTAGACAAACTGCTGTGCTGTTGGAATGAATCACACAACACCAGAAGAGAACAAAAAATTGAATTGCAGATGGTACAGACCTATGTTAAAATGCCTGCTTTCTCCTGGTGTTCTTTAAAATATACTTTCTCTACTTTAAAATTTTCCAAGCAAGACAGATTTCCATTACTACAAACTGCCAAGGTGTTTTCTGTGACACTATACTGTATTATCCCCTTTAATTGCATTTAAATGTCTCAAGTCACCTGATTTCATGGAGCCCTAATTAGTTAGACTCCATCCATAACAGTTAATTAAAATCTTCAAATATGTGTGATTTTTATCATGTTCATTTTGTTGCACCCAGATGTGGGTTAGGATCCGTAGCGATGCAGAGCCCCCAAGCAGGTGCAAATGAGAGCCCTTTATTGCAAAAACCAGGCCTTTTAAGCAGTTAGCCCATTATCAGTTACACAGTTTTAAATCATAAGAAACATAATTCAACCAAACACAATACACCACGATGTGAACAAGCAATGCTTATATAACTTGTTTTCCTACCCCGAATTCAGCTGAGTCTCTTTCCCACAGTTCTTTTCTACTTAGCTGAAGTAGCAGGCCAGAGCCATGATTTTACATGGCTTTTTTTTTAAAGCCTTGCTTTATAAGGCTTTACCTATATGCAACACCCAGAGACCTTTTAGTCAAGACTGGCACAGATTGCTCTTTTCATCCTTCTTGTCAGTCTGTCCCTCCAAACCATGGTTATTTTTCTCTAAATTCTCTTCAGTTTGTCATTAACTTACTAACAGGGGCCAGCGCTGAATGTGGTACACAAACTTGAAAGTGAATGTCAATGCAACAGTTGCTAAAAGCTATTATTCAATTTTCTTAAAGTTCTATAATGTTCGAGGAACAAATTGATATGTAATTATTATATAGCTTGGCTGTGATATACAAGGGTTATATCAAGTTCTGTAAATACTCCATAGCATTCAGACAGGTTTTTGCATCAATTTCACATTTTTGGAAGATTAAACCTACTTTTTCCTCAGCATTTTAGTAGACACTAAACATTAACATTGTTTAAGCTATTCATGTTTCTTAATTTTAAGAACCTAAATTCAGATATCTGAGACAGTGACTCAGAGAAACCTTGTTTATATGCCTTGAATCATCCTGTGGACATTTTGGAGAAGTAGGTAAGACAACAGGAATCCTAAGTGAGGTAGCCTGGTTACTCTTTCCATAGCAAGTTCCTCTGTAATGCTTTCAGGCCCTGTGGTTTTTGGGCAGTTCCTACAAGCATCAGTCTCCTCCTCCTCTCTAAGTCCACTTATGTCTGTGGTACAAAAAATTTAGGCTGCCCTTCACTCTGGCTCTTTGTCTGCTTAGTGTAAGGTTTTAGAACATTTAAAGATTTTTGCATCAGCACTAACTCTGGGTTAGCCCTAGAGCAGAGGTATGAAAGAAGGAAACAACAAAGTGCTCATAACTGTGTTCCATGAAATCAGAACTGCCAACAGCTGCAAAACTGAAAGTGGCTTAAACTGGACCCATTGTTTTGAAAGAGAATTAAATTTTTTCAATCAATTGTAGTGTTGTAATTCTGTGCTGAAATTTTCTCTCTGACAGCAATGGGGATTTTCTTGCCTACAGGTGTCCATACATAGAGGGTACTTCATATTTTCTATGGGAAGCTGGGCAGCAAAGGCAAAGGCTGCCCTTTGGTTTGAACCTCCTTCATATGCTCTGTTCAGCTGGATTTCTGAATGGAGGAGAGATTGTACCTCCCGTGGATGCTCCCTGTCTGGGATAGTGCCTGGGACTGCCCAGGGATGCAGTGACCAACAGAGGTATGGAGCATCTGGAAGAAAGCAGAGAAAAGAGTGAGGGACATGCCTGAAGGCAGGAATTGACTTACTGTCAAATCTCAGAGTTTAAAGACAAACAGTTTTTCTCTGGACTAGGAAATATCATATGCAAGTCATTCAACCCAAGGTGAAACTGAAAGTTTGTACAGTAGAAAGCAGGATGAGAGGAAAATCCCATTCTGCCAAGGGCACAGTGAGCAGAAAGATTTCTTGCCAACACTTTAATTTAAAGTGTTGATCAGCAGCACTGAGTTTTCACTTGTTAAAGAGCCTTTTCTTTCTGCTTTATTATTTTTATTTTCTGACAAAGCACAACTTTAAAGACTAGGAGCCTGCTGGAGGCTTTAGCGGGTTCATTTTATACAAAAAAAAAAAAAAAAAAAAGATCTAAAGCCTGTATCCCACTTGAAACCTCACCACAGGCAAAATTACAATCAGTTTTCTTGGGCATAGCAGTATAAAGGCTTCTACACCTCAGTGGTACCTTCCCTGAACAGTGCAGGAATATCTCACCAGCTGGAGGCTGAAGACCTCCTGAATAGGTGCATTCCTGTGACAACCACAAAGCATGGACTGAGAGTAGTTGCAAGCTACTACCCCCCTGCCTAACGTGAAACACGGGTGTGTTGTTCTCTGGCAGTGGGCATCCCCTGCTCTGTCATCCCTATGATTTTTGTCTATACCTCACGTACTATGGAAAATTTGTACTTAGTTTAGCTGTGGATACCTGAATAAGCAGTGAGTTTGAGTGAAGGCACAAACGGTGCCTTCTGCTTGAGACATCCTTCAACCTCCCCGTGAGCTGAGAAAATGTCCTTAACCAACAGTACACTCAGGTGTATTATGTCACCATGACAGTGCTTGAAACCAGTGGTACCAAAACCGTGAAGAAATTGAAACACCTTTTGTGGGATATGATGATTGCGTTGTGAAGAATTATGGGACATGCTGAACTAACTAAATGCAAACCGACTCTCAGCTGGTCCAGGCAGCACCACTTGAAAATGGAAGAGCAGTGAGCCAATGATTGTTGTCAGTCAGGGGGTATTGCTACAGTGAGGATCCTTGGTTTCTGTGGAAGAAAATCCATTAAATACATTACTAAAGCTACCACTGGTTCGTGTATTGCTTTATCAGAGCTTTCTTCAAGATCTGTTACCTGCCAAGGCATTTAAAGCTGCTTCACAGAAAAGGTGCAATGGCTTAGCAGACAGCAGCAGGAGCTAATGACTAAACATTAAGATCAGATAAATAAGAATCTTTGGCTTTGGCTCAGAGACCTGCAGAATCATGGTTTCATGGCATTAAGATTCATCCTAACTGTCCAAACTTTTAAAGTACCATTAAAACCTGGAGAGTGGCAGGTTTCTACAATGTGACCTCAAGAGCTACATGGTCATATAAGGATATGACTATCAAAAAAGCTGATGTAGGCTGTGCTTTCCAGAAACTTCACAAGGTAATGAGAGCCCCTAGAAACTAATGCTAATGATTAGGAGACATTAACTGAGTGACCTTGGAATTATCTGTTCCTTCCAGCTGGTGCCAGGAAGAATTGTAACAATAGTATTTTGTTCAAGGCAGTAAAAAACCCCCAACATTTTCCTAAATGCAATAATCTACAATTTACAAAATTAACCTAGTAAAGTCCAAGCAATACACTGTTTTACATTTTATTTTATTTCTCCAAAGGCAAGTTAAAATAAATCCAAAACCATTTATATGAACAAATAATACATTTATAAAGTTCTAGTACTTACTTAAAGTTTATGTAATCTTCAGCTGGTTACAGAAGTTGAGCATAGGTTTGTATCCTTGAGAAAATAAGTTACTTGTTATGATGCTATAGGCAGTTTAAGCACATAAGAAGATAGGATCTGTTATTAGTATTGAGGAATTTGGAATGCCAGTATAAGTGTATGTACTTTATTAGACTTTAGAAAAATGTTGATCCAGTTATTTTTAAAAGGTGCTTTTGCTGTCTTAGCATATTGTTGAAATCCTAAGAGTTTGATGCTGTGGAGGAAGCCTGGGGCTGGGTACAGGACTGGCCACTGCTGAGTGCCATCGTTGGTGCTGCTGGGATGATGTGCTGACACAAAAACCCCTCCTGCTCTGGGCTGGGATGGTGGCAGGAGGCAGTGACAAACCCACACGCACACCATGGCACCTTGCCATGCTCAGGCAGTGCCTGCAGCTCAAGAACATTATCAGCGAGTTGTGCTGTACTCTGACCTATGGACAGTGTTCACAATCAGTTCCCGTGTGATCTAGTGCCTTCCTTGAGTCCTAAATCTGCTCCTTTGTTGTCGGCTTCTTTGTTTTGTGGCAGTAGCTCCTAATGGTGAGGTCCTGGACATGAAGCGATCTTTGAAAATGTTTTGTGAGGGCTTTGTATATAAAAGCTGATAAAATCTTTGATAGCATAAAACTGTGTGAGATTTTTATTTGCGAAAAATGGATTGAAGGGTAAGCAGCTGTGTAATTCAACATGTTACCCATGTAGAACTGGGACTCCAGAATATTGGTGTTTTCTGTAAAATAGGTGGTGCTTGAAGGAGGCCATTTTCAAATATAGCATTCCAGCACATTTACATACAACAAAATATAAATATGTAGGTTTCTCTATTGACGACACTGATATATTTTTCCAGGTGCCATGACCTGGTGACAGTTTGGGGGGGGTATAGTGCAGAGCAAACAATATCTTTATTTTGAACTGCAAAGGATTCTGAGATGGAGCTTGCAGTAATTCTGGGAATAAGATTCACTGGACTAATTGTCTGATAAAATGTTTCTAGATGACAAAGATTTCTGAAGATCTTTCTCTAAGACAATCTAGGAGACACACAAGCTGTGGAGTGCACATGAAAAATTACTTTAATTTCATCTTTTCCATATAGCACAACAATAATTTTTATTTCCCTCCATTCACCACGCATTTTGATCCAGTTTTTGTTTGAAATTTATTATTACTGAATCCAAGAAAGTGAAATCAAATTGTTGATACAAAGTCAATAATTTATTCAAGTTCTCCCATGATCTCCAACTGCAGCAGGACTTTTTTATGGTCCCTTTTCTTTCCCAGAAATGACTTCATAAAATCTGTTTAGTTCAGACCTTCTGTTCAGAGTTGATGAGTTCAATTACAGTTCTGGCAGACATCATTTTGACTGTTCAAGGCCTCTCTTCATTGGCAGTATCCTCTGATGAGCATCATCATGATATCTATTAGCAAGGGAACACTTTTTGAATGTGCTTTTGATAAATTGCCTGGTAAAAGAGAGAAGGGACTGAGGAACTTTTACATCTTGTCTTCAGTGTTCCACAGCTCTGATACCACAGGCTATAAGAATCAAGTATCCAGATTCTCACCTATTGAAAATCACCAGATCTTGTTTATTTTATTGGTTCAATACATTTGCCCTTTTTGTATGTTTCTCGTAAGACCATTCTGGGTTTATTAAACTCCTCTGTTTATTTAGCAACCAGAGCTTGTGCTATTTAATCACTGAACAGAAAATGGGCAGCGTTCCCAGTTACAGGAATTGCTAAAGGAAACTGCTTCATCTGAAAAATCTTGTTAGACAACTAGGACAGCACTGCCATGGGGTACACCAGTTTCATCGTGAAGTACTTTTCTTCCTTTCATCCACTGGCAATTCCCTACAGAGTTGTAGAAAAGCTTTGTACTATAGCAAATTTTTAGTCTCACGGGTCCAGATGAAGAGTTTTGTTCAAGAGCAGAAAATGTCTATTCTTTGAATACTTGTTGGGTTAGAGTGACAGTTCCCCTGGATGGAGGTTTGGGATTCTAGCAATGCCTGAAGTGTAGTACCTGTGCTAAGTAAGGCTTTTCCTCTGATCTGAAAGAGGTCATTTGGCTTTTCTGACTCACTGTCTCCTCTGTAATTAGTGATTGGGTAGAACCCTGAAGCTTTACGTGTAATGTAGGTTTCATAGGGAGTTATTGAAAAAATATTACAAATCTCTGATTTCTGTGGATTATTTGGTCTAATCTGGTTTCTTTCAGCTGATGTGGAACACAGCCAGCTGGACAAGGCCCTTCTATAGCATTTTATGAGTGGGCAAAATCAGGAATATGCTCTGTAAACTTCTGAATTGCGCAAGAGCTGACGTACAGAGAGGTAGGACTGGCTTCCAGAAGCCACAGTAAACATTATATGCAAACTATAAATGGCATCCAAACGTCTAGGATGGCAAGACAAGACATCTACTTCCTCTAAACTGATCTTTTACTCTTTCTTTCATGTTTTAAACAAACAAATTTAGAAATCCTATCCAGAAGGTGTTTGGCATGGAAAGAATTGCTAGTTACATAGTTGATTTGTTATATCAAATTAGTATCTGCTTTGTAGAGGATTAAATACTCTGCATGCACTTGCTAAAATACTTTTCAAATCGAAATTAAGCTAGATTTTTTTTTTAAATACATAGCAACATCTAATTAATTTACAACAAACCTCTGTTCTTCAATGCGGTCTTTTATGACTGTTGTGCAAAAGAAAAAGGACATGCAGGTAAGTAGAGTCAGACAAAATAGGAATTAAAAATTCAGGAAAGAAAAATTAAATTAAATAGAAAAAAATATTGCTATAACCCCATCATTTAGTAAGTGCTTCAAAAGCAGCAGTAAAAGGATTCAAATAATTAGGCTGGGGGTTCTTTTTTTGACTAAAAAGGGAGTAGCACTGGGAAATGGGCAGAATTTAATTTCTTGCATAACCTGTACAGGTAATTGTTAGTTGATGCTGTTTTGCAGATAAGGGCACAAGCCAAGTGTGAGGGTTTGCCTGGCAGCATTGTGGCTGGCTCTGCTTTGCAGAAAGCCAGGAAAGTAGGTTATCAGGAAGCAGCCCTTGGCCTGGCTGTGAAGCAGTGCTTGGATGTGTGCTTTGAACTGTAGCAAAAACACTTTATCTCTTCTATCACTGCTCCTCTTCTCATGATACAAACACTTCAATGAAAAATAGTATTCTCTGTGCAATAGATGAGGATGATTAAAAACTTAACCAAAAATGAGACTGTGAGTCATTACAAAAGGACTTTTATTGTCTGTCTGGTAAAGTATCATGAGCATTTTCCCTCTCAAAGAGCAAGGCATAAGATGATTCAGTTATTCATACTGAAAAAATAATTTCCTCTGAAGGAGTTAGAGGAACCACGCCGTTGTTGCAGTGCACTTTTCCCATTAACTAATTTTAAAGCTTATTGTGTAATTTCTAGTCTGCTTAGATGGTTAAGAGTAGTTGAAGGATTAATTACTGAAAACGCAATGTCAAAAATAGACTGCTATTTGCTGAACTCAGTTCGTTGATGAAATAGTAATTTCTTTTCCTTGAACCCCATAGGCTCCTTTTCTTTCACTTTTTTTTTAAATTTTATTATTATTATTATTATTTTTTGTTAATTTAGAAGCTCTTTGTTTCTCACTTTAACTTTTACATTAAACTTGGGCTCTTGTATTTTTTTTGCTTAATACTAAGGGATCATTTGTCAGCTCTTCTACCTTTTGAGGTTGTTTCTGTGCACCAAGCTCAAGATTTGTAACTACCTCTTGAGAGTTACAAACTGGAAAGGCCTGAAGCAAGTGTGGCTGAAGTAACAGTTTGATTCTTTCAGGATCTATATGGTGATGTTGGAAAGTATCTAGGAAAAGTCACAGTCAAAAACAATAATCTAAATTTCTTCAATAAGATACTGGAAAATACCTCTGTTAGTCTGAACTGCCTTCTATATTTTGCTGTGCAGATTATAGGACGAGTGCTAGAATGAAAGAGAACTGCTGTAAATTTTTTATTCCATGTAAAGGTTTAGTTTGAATGTGACACATGGTGAAGTGCTGCTGTGGAAGTGTCTGAATCATTAATTTCTAGCTCTGTGCTGTGTCCTATAAAAAAAGGTCAGTGTGCCCCATCCCCTATTTTCTCTTTTTGAAGCCCCACAACCCAGCAGTCCTGCCTTCCTAATGTTGCTCATCACCCATGATATGCTTTTAATGCAACAGGGAGGAACATGCCTACGTGGAGAAGCGCTGGAAAGACGTCAGAGTGGGGGACTTTGTGCAGCTGCAGTGTAATGAGATCATCCCAGCAGATATCCTGCTGCTCTACTCCTCCGATCAGAACGGGATCTGCCACCTGGAAACCGCCAGCCTCGATGGGGAGACCAACCTCAAACAGCGCCAGGTTGTGCTGGGGTTCAGCAGCCAGGTGAGCCTGTGAAAGTGCAGCCCATGGGCACGTTTGTCTCCAGCTGTGGCCATTGTGCCACAGCAAATCCACTGCACTGAGGGGTTTATTTCTGCATGGTAATTGGAAGAAAGCTCATGGTCCCCTGCCAAAAGCATCCACAGGTTTCCGTATGGATTCTGTGTCTCTGCTGCGGCTGGCACACCACACTCACTCCTTAGGCAGGTGGAGGTGTGGCAGCTCAACTGGAAGCTGCTCTAACGCACACTGGGTTGGAAAAAATTAAAGAGTGGAATCCTGTGTAGGAGTACATTGAGCAGTTTAATAAGAACTCAAGGTAAATTAAATGTAAAATAAAAGTTATATGTCTGGCATTAGTTTGTGATTCAGTTTTGAATTCTTAAAGTTGCCATTTCTTTTTCATAGATAGTACTGTTTCCTTTTCACAGTTTACTGCTATATTCGCTTGGCTCGTGGTGGCTAAACCTGAAGTAAACTAGAAAATATGACTTAGGGAGAGTTGTTACATTTTCAGGTATCTTTAAAACAGCAGGACAGTTTTGCAAATAACCCAGAACAAGTTTAAGGAGTGGTAGCATGTGAGGAGGAAAACTTTGTTCTATTGGAATCACTCCAGCAAACAGGAAATAAAACCTCACAGATAATTCTAGGAATTACATTAATTTATTTAGCAATTAGTACCAGTGCCTCTAGGAAGATCTTTTGGGGTTACTGGAGTGGGGGACACAGCTGCCAGGGAGCAGCCAGACATTAGACAAAAGCACCCCATTTCCATGGCCACTTGAGATCAGGTGCTGTACTCCCGTTAGCTCCAGTGTTATTTGCTTGTTGTTCAAATGGAAATCACTTTGCAAAGACAATTAAGGACTTTCTCATATTGTGGATGCCATAGCACATAGCACATAGCACAGACCATTTCCAGTGCCTTCCATTGATAATAAGAGAGAGTTTTGTTCCTGAGAAACACTGGAAATTTTAATATGTAGAGATTTAGCAGAAAAACAGTAAACTGGCTACTTAACATTTTTTTAAAATGTTGCATTTTTGTCATGTAGTTCTAATTTGCATGTTAGGTTTTCTATCTATTTTTCCTTTTAGAGGAGAACTGGGTGCTCTACCATTACACAAAATGCAAACTTTTGCTCCAGTTGTTCATAATGTGAGGAAGTCTTCCATTATACCAAAAAATAACCACATGCTAAATTATGCCCCAGACTGCCTATTCATGGTGATTTTCTTTAGACTTTGAGCTGTTATTGAGATAAACTGTATGCCTAGGAAAGTCTATCCTAAGAACTCCTGTTACATTAACAGAGTGGAGTGCAATTCTGGCCGTGGTGACAGCCAGTGTTCAGGAGGGTCAGAGCTGACAAAACCACCTGTATTGTGGTGTGTTTGTGTAAACAGTGCAGGTTTTAGTGTTCCAACTTCCTCCTTGTTCTTTGAGCTTTGCTTAGTCCTGTGATTTATGAACTGCATAAAACCCCCTCAGATGTAATTCTGTCTGTAAAGTGACTCTTTGAACAGGGAGGAAATACATATGAACTGGGGTTAGTTCTTCAGTTTAGGATGCAAGAAAGGTGGAGAGAGACTATTTACAGGAACATAGAGGGACAGGACAAGGGGGAATGGCTCCAAATTGACAGAGAGTCGGTTTAGATGAGATATTAGGAAAAAATTCTTCCCTTTGAAGGGGGTGAAGGCCTGGCACAGGTTGTCCAGAGAAGTTTTGGGTGCCTCATACCTGGAAGTATCCAAGGCCAGATTAACTGGACTCTGAGCAGCCTGGTCTAATGGAAGGTGTTGCTGCCCATGGGAGGGGTTGTAACAAGATGATCTTTAAGGTCCCTTCCAACCCAAAGCATTCTGTGGTTCTGTGATATGCTTAGGAATATTGAATACAATTCTCTGTAAAAGACTGAGAGAAAGGATTATTATTTTTTTTCCTTTTACTACATTTTCTAACTTGAATTTTCAAACATAAAATTCTTGTCATCAAAAGAAAAAAAATTTGAGACAAATTGTTATTGCAAGAGGAGGAAATACTCAGCCCTTCTGAAGCTTTGCTTCAGGCTGAATGAGCTAAAATGTCTTTGTCTCTCCTTCTAGAGCAAGTACTCCAGCCCTGGTGGTCTAAATTAAGCTTTTCTTAGTGTTTAGCATTTCAAACACTCATTGGATTTGACGCTCATTCTCAGTGTGTTTTCTCCTGTAGGGTACTGTGCTTGAACCGGAATTTTTCCAAAACACCATCGTCTGTGAAATGCCAAACAATGATCTCAATAAATTCAAAGNCGATCTCATTCCCCTCACAGATGCCATTTCCCCTCTGCTGAAATATCTTACCAGGGAAAAAAGAGGTCAAGTTTGTATTGATTGCTGGCTGTGGTTGTTGGCTTCAAGGATCGCTGGATATGATCTAAATTGAAGCAATCCCTCCAATTAGCAAAGAGCGCTGGGATTATAGAAATGTAGGAGACATGCCACAAGAAAACACACACAAATACACACCCTTAGGACGCAGGACTGGCTTCAAAATATTCAACTCTCAACTGAAAGTCTGTAACAGAAATCTCTTTGGTGAATGCCTATTATCTCACTTGATGGAACATGCAAATTAGCTGCTTTCCTCTCCCCTCTTCAGGGACAGAAGAAAAAATTTGCTGAGGAAAATTACTTGCTAAGAGTTAGTGGAGTTTCTGTCTTTGGTCTGCTGAGATTTGAGTTATTTTGTGAACACAAATTACTTGGAGCAAGCTACCGTTTTCTCCAAGAATCCTTAATAAATTATTGAGGCTCTCTTGCCTTGCTATAAAATAGCAGGAGTACTCTCTGTTAAAAATTATAAGAAATAACTTAGTGACATCCATCTGACATGCCTGATCACAGAAAATTCTGTTCAAGGGGATGCAAGAAGTCTTCTATTAAATGAGTTCCCCAAGGCTGAATTTAGAATCCAAGAAAAACAGATTTCTGGCATTATGTTTTTACAATTCCACGAACTGTTGTTGGCACCTACACCTTTTCCCTTGTCTAGTTTAAGTTATGTAATCATGTGCAGCTGCAGTTGGATATAGTACATAAGTACACTGTACTTAGCTATGATATAACACCTAGCCTTGCCCTTCATCTGAGAGATGAGATTATTTACTGGTAAATGGAACGCAAAATACTGAATAGAAAGTGGAGAGAAATTATTA
>VYZR01059805.1:0-22077 GCA_013400675.1 Oxylabes madagascariensis
TTTTTTTTTTTTAATAAACCCTTTTCTCATTTAGAGATATACAATTAGTTTGCACTGTTAGAGAAAGGTATACATATTGATGTCAATTTAAATCTTTTACTTATTTGTTAGATGATCAGGACATAAATTGTATAAAGATTGTAGAGAAAACTGTGATTACTCTCAAATCAAAATACCTGCTGTGAAGTTGCAGAAGCAGCTCATTTATTATAGTTCTCATGAGAAAACAGTACAGAGCAGATATGCACAAAGCTGTCTAGAGAAGAAATTAAAAAATATATATGAATAATACATTTAATTTAGAATTGCTATATTTTCTTTCAGGTAGCATAAAGGTGAAGCACAAATCTCAGTGTTTAGTTTGAAATAAGCTTTATTCTTCTGGAGTCAGCAGCAATGATTTTGTTTCTGATGACAAAACAAAAACTAAGTTTTTGTTTTAAAATATAATCAAATTCTTAAAGTGGAATTAATAACATTCTGTTGGCATCGTTTTTAGCTAAAATAGTGTACGTGGTGTGCTGTGTTACGTGATCTGTATAAAACTGTCAGCAACATAACACCAGTGGCCTCCAGAAGACAATTACAAATTATATCAGGTTTACAGTTTTGAAAGGGGGGGGGTGGGTGGGGAAGGGATCTGACTCATCACATTT
Organism: Oxylabes madagascariensis; assembly: GCA_013400675.1. Classification (NCBI taxonomy): domain Eukaryota; kingdom Metazoa; phylum Chordata; class Aves; order Passeriformes; family Timaliidae; genus Oxylabes; species Oxylabes madagascariensis. Next base: position 657 of record VYZR01059805.1, read on the forward strand.
CAGTGATCCAGGAGAAAAGAATATGAAAATGTCATTAGATGTGTTTCATTTGTGGAAATAAGGCTTGGAGTTTTCTTTATTTCTTCTTTTTAAAATTTCATTTTGGTTTTAGGAACAGTTCTAATGCTTGAAGTTTTAATAAGGAATAAGTCCAAAATCCAGCCTAAGCTTGATCCTCACAATAACACAGGAAATTTTTCTGGATTATTTCAAAACTTTTAGCTGTTCTTTGGAGTAAACTGGGGCTGTGATTTTGCAGAGTTCCTGTTCACTGTCCCTTCCTTTTATAGCTGTTTCCGTAGGATTTTCAGTAACTGCATTACTGGAGAAGTCTGATTTGTAAATTAGTTTATTACAGGAAAAAGGTATCATCTACCAACTAAGAATTCATTTGCTTTGTCTTAAAATTGAAGTGCTCAGCTGTAAGCTTTTCAGCTCCAAGGCTCGTGTATGAAAGTTTACCGGAGGGAGGTTTCTGTTGGTTGGGCAGGGCAGGCAGGGCCCTGGCTGGAGCCCTGGTGGTGCTGCTGCCTCTGCTGCAGGGCCGGGCTCAGAGCCCGTCGTGTGCACGGGGGATCCAGAGATCCACAGGGGAGCCAGAGATCCACAGGGATCCAGAGATCCACGGGGATCCAANGGCGTCAGAGGACCCCGGGGCATCCAGAGATCCACAGGGGATCCAGGGACCACGGGGATCCAGAGATCCACGGGGATCCAGAGATCCACAGGGGAGCCAGAGATCCACAGGGATCCAGAGATCCACAGGGGATCCAGAGATCACAGGGATCCAGAGATCCACGGGGCATCCAGAGATCCACAGGGGATCCAGAGATCCACAGGGATCCAGATCCAGGAGTGCCAAAGGAAGTCAGGGCTTCTTCCAAGGTACCTTGCACTTCCAGTTTTCAAAATGCACATTTAAAATTATCTCTATAAAATACTCCTTGGAAGAATGTATATATATATATATTTTTTTTTTCTAGTGAAATCATTCTGTAGTAAAATATTTCAAGTCCTGGCTAAGCTGTAAAGCTTAGGGCTGATAAACAAAGCATCTGAAGCCAAATGGCCCCTTAGCTAACCCCAATTAAAATAAAGATTTCATTGCTCTGTGTCCTGACAGAGAGGGAACATATTGTTGCCTTTAAGGGAGTTTGGTTTAGTTAATGGAAGAATTTATTTCATTTTTTCAAATACAGAACCTAATTAAATAAGTTTCAACTTGACTTGTAGTTGAGGACATTTTAACTCCTTCGAGGTTGCTCTTGTGTCCAAGTGTAGCTGTCTTTTGAATAATTCCTGGTGCAGTATTTAGGCTAGTGATTTATATAATAGGAATTTTTATAGTAGAGCTCATGTAACTGTTTGCCTGTTAAATGTATACCATAAATATATGTTGTTGATTCCTAAAGTGTTAAAGTTGTTATCGGCGTTACATTATTTTGATGTATTACATTAATTTGGCATCAAGTGTTACTCAGAGCTAGTAACTAATGCAGGATTCTTAGAAGTACTGTGGAAATGAAGGTGCCAAGAGTTTGCTTTGAGTACCCTTTAAAAGCTATAGATTATATATGTACTTCACTTACTCCTGGTGCCTAATGAAAAGAAAAATATATCAAGAAATTATTTAGGTGAAGCTCTCCAAGCAGTAGTTAAAGTCTGTATGTCCAGAACATTTTTTCTTAGAGAGGATTAATGGTGAAAATGAAAGCAATTTGTGAGGATTATGTGTGTGATTAGTTTGCCTTTCCTTAGGATCTGTCTGTACTTGTATGGATAAAGCTCATCCCCCATTTGGCAACCAAAAATTCATTACATACTGTCAACATATTCTCAAGAATATATGAAAAATAAAGAGCACTTCTATCCAAAGATGCCTTTTACTTGAAAGCAGTCAAGAATGGGAATGCTGTTGCCTACCTGAATTTCTTGCCTAGAACTGGAGCAGTGTTGAGTGGTTGCTGTGTGTCTGGCAGTGAAACCAGAGGAGGTGCAGGCTGTGCTGAAGGACAGGGATGGTGCTGTTTGGCTCTGCTGTTTATACTTGGTCACCGGAGAACCTGGAATGAACAGCACCTAACCAGCATTTACACAAAGGGACGGGGCTTGGAAATTATTTGTTACTGAAACGGAGGCTAACCAAGGGAGCTCATGCTTAAAGAGACACTTTTAGTTGTAACAAGAATGTCAATATTTTCCCCAAATGTGTCTGTCAGACTCTAAATACGTTTTGTTCTAGAGCAGTGGCCTGCACTGCATGGGGAGGACTGCTTGATTTAGGAACATCCATAGGTGCCCCCTCCCGTGGGGATTTGAAGCTAGCGTTGGGGTGTGTGTTCTCTTCCAAATGTCACTCAGTCACGTGCTCTCCTTTGCATCATCAATGAATTGCAGTCCAGCTCTCTTGCAGTTAGTTTTCAGGGTGAGCAGTGAGGCTGTCTCCAGTAAAGGACAATTGATTTCCCTGAGTCAGGGTCATTCCCAAAGCTCCTGACTATTTCCGCTTCAGGTCTCTGTGACTGTTGCCTTCAACTATGGAGATAAATGATACTCGAAGAATTCCTGCCTCTGAGAGGAAATGAGTAGTTTTATTTATGGTTAATAAGAAAATATTGAATTGTTTAGGAGGGGCTTGCAGGGGCTTTTTTGTTAGAAAAGAGTGTTCTTTGATGTGGGTGTGAACATGGATGAAATTAAGGGTTAGGTGGTACTGGGGTCCTAAAAATCTCTGGTTTATTTGACATATGTTACAGATCCTGAAGTAACTGAAATGCAGTGCTGTTCTTTTCTCTTCTGTGAATTTCTGTAGATCATTATAATTAAGTTGTGTTTCAGAAATCTCAGTAGTTGCCAAATGTAACCAAAAATAAAGCATCACGTCCAGCCGGAGTTCCAGATATCCTTACTCTGCCCTAAAGCCACATTTCCCAGCCATTATCTTGTCATAGCTTATTGTGCTCAATTTTAATTAAATGTTAATAGCAATTCTGCAGTCAGAACTGACATGAAAGTTTTCCAAAGATTATTATACCCACAGGATATCTTTATTATGTATTTTTCTTGTTTCTTTTTTATCTTGTCCAAACCCTGCTCTTTGGAAAAGTCTTTGGTGATGGAGAACATGAAGCAGAAAATGGTGCAGTGTCTTGACTGACAAGGATGGTTTACAAGGGCTCATCAATTGAATTCTGGTTCTTCACGAACATTAAAAACTTACATGTTTGATAAGGATCTTGGGGGTCATTTGATTTTCCTTAGTGTGGTGTATACACTGAGTGTTCTACATTTAGGTTTCAACATACAGATGCTGAATCTTTGAATACAAAAAGGGCTTTTGCAATGCTGCAACCTGTAGTTCTTGTGTCTCTGCCTTTAAGGATGTGTTCACAAATGGTAGGCACAGCTTATACTGCTGGATGTTGAATCACTGGTTCTTATTGGTGTATAGGAAGCCCTGTAGGATTAATTGGTTGTCAAATCCCTAAGAAATAACAGATTAATGTGCTTGATCACAGTGCCCTGCTTAGAAGCTGCAGTTTGCTCCCATCCCCAGCCTCTCCATGTAACACAATTACAGATGTGCATCCAGGACATTTAGTGGATTGCATTTCATTAATACAATTTGAGCAGACAATACCAAGTTGCTGTCGGGCCGTGCTGACAGCTAATTACTGAAATGAAGGGTGTGCATGGCTAAGGAACAATGGAGCATGTCTCAGGAACAGGAAAGCAGCACAGAAATAGTGCCACATCTTGGAATCACTCCTCTGGACAGTTTGCTGTCTCTGCAGACCAGCTTTTGTCACATATCTGCTCATGGTGAGGAGTTAGACTTCAGGGAAACAAAGGTTGTTAGTGTTGATGAAAATGCAGTGTAGTTCTGGTTTGCCCTTCCCTCTGGTTAATTCAGACCCTTGTGTGTCCTTACCCGTGTGCTGGCCACACTTCCCTCCTGCTTACAGACATCGCTGCACGTTCCCCCCACACAATGTCCAGGCTGGTTGTTTGAATACCAGAGATACTGTGAATGTCCATCAATTTTGTAGCATTATTTTTAGGGAAAGCTCTTGCTGATAGTTTGAAGGAGGAGAACAGGAGTGACTCCTCATTGTTTATTCCAGACTAAAAAACCACAGGCAGTCAAGTGGGGTTTGTAGCAGCAAAGGTTCAAAAGAAACAAGGAGTGTTCTGTGTAGGATAGGCAATAATCCTGCCAAGCACTTGATCAAGTGGTACTGGGGAAGCTTGTGTTGGTTTGGGGGAATTTGGAGAGATACTCAGGAGAAGCCTTGGTTCAGATTAGTTTGATACACAAGCACCCCTTTCACTGAGTGCTCCTGGACCTGTCCCAAAACTCCTTTTGTGTTGTTCTAGAGCAGGGGAAGCTGAAGCACAGGGTGTTCACTACTGGGCAAGGGGAATAGTTCAGGGCATTTGTAAAAATCTCTGTTGCCTAATGGGGTTTGGTCTTTACAGTAGATCTGCAGCATTATTAAATATAGTGGGATAAAGGGTCTGTTCTGCCTGATGAACTCAAAAATTCATGTTGAGGTGCTGCAATAGTTTGCTATTTTTTAATTCATTTTATGAAACAAGTTCCAGATTGAGCTCTGCTTCCATGTATTCTCTCTCCATGGAAATTACGTCCTTTTTCTCATTTAAAAATTAGGTGAGTACAATGAAATCCTTATTTTACATATTTATTAACAAGGCCTTCATCCCTGTGGTATTGTAACTACCCTCAGTACTCTGTGCAAAGGAATTATACAGAGAACTCCCAAACCTTCAGGAGATATATGTGGTCACTCTCCTTCAAGCATTTCTGCTCCTATGTGTGTTATTCTTACGTGTTGCTCTATCAGCCCTTATTCTGTGCCCTTCCTTTCCAGAAGCTGTCAGTGGCATTGATTTCTTTGTTTTTTAATTGTGAAATAAATCACATTAAAGGCCTCGTGCCAAATTTGACTCTCATTGGATATTCATTGTTAGAAAATTGATGAGTGAAGAAATTATATCAACTGTGCTGTCTGGCACATAGAGGGTTAAGGAATTTTTAGTCTCACCAAAAAGTATTTGGTCAGGTACTCAGGTGCTGGAAATTTTCTTAGCAACATCAGTCACCTAGGAACATGATCATCTGCTGTTCTGGGGTAGAGATTACAGAGCTTAATGATTAGCTTCTATAAGCTGCAGCTGATGCCAGACTCTACCCCCTTTACACCTAATTAGCCTCATTAATGAGCTCTTCTGCTCTCCACAGAGAGGGCTTCCTCCTCAGAATAGGAGGTAAAAATACTTCACCCAGGTAGATGTGCTGAAACCTTTAATTATTGCCCACACCTGCAAAGCGTTGTGTGTCTGACAGCAATATTGCTTACCCGAAACTGCTTATTTACAGTGACCACAGCACCGAGCATTAACTCTTTAGCACCCGCAGAGCTGCTCTGAACCTCTGCTAGGATTTATAGAGGGTGGACACATAGACAGCTGCAAATTTAATGCTTAATCAAAGTGGATGTGATGCAAATGTTTTTAAAAGTTTCTGAGTATTTTGTTTCATCCTGAAAAATGGGCTGAAATTGCTGTTGCATGTCAAATTCAGCAATAGCGGGACTAAGAGCTCCGTTAGGGACGTTCCGTTCTTTAAATGAGCAACTTCAGTGTTTGAAGCAATGTAATTTAGCACTGCCAAAATGGAAACACGGAAAAACACACTTGTGGTGATCAATGGAGCAGGCAGTAACTGTGCTAATGAAGTGTTCAGGGTGATGCTGAGCCGTAGCAATTCCTGGTCAATACCTGGTGTAGCCTTTGGGAGATTGAGAACGCTGTGTGTTACTGGTCATTAGCTGTGCTGCTGAGGCAGCTCGGTAACGTTTTGCACATGAGTTCGGGTCCCAGCATTGTACCCATGCCCACAGTTGGGGTTGGTTGGTTGTTTAGGAGCTCTTTCCTCAGTAGCCAACATTCCTGAAGTGCCCAATTGCCTGCTTGGAGCATCCCCAGCGGCCACGGGGAGGTTCTCTGTGGTGCTGGCAAGAGTAGCCATCGGCTCGGTTCTGTGGAGCACTCCACCTTGTGGAAGGTGAATATTGGGCTGCAGGATTCTCCAAGGCTGCACTCACTTTCTGGGCACCTTTCTGAGGGAGTTTGAGGCAAGAAAAGATGTCTTCCTGGAAAATTCATCTTCTAAAATGAGTAGAAGATGATGTGCCTCCTGCAAGGCATGGGCAGTGCCTGTGTGAATGAATGGGCTTTCCCGCCAAAGTGATGAGATTTCGTACATTTTAGTCAACCCTGTTTCCGTTGAAGATGCTCTTATCTCAGCGGGCTGCTGAGCTAATGTGAACAGAAGCCTTTGAGATAAAAAAGGAATTTGGAACAAAACACATGTAATCATGTAACTGAAAATTATTAACTGAAAATAGGGTTTCCAAGCTGTGAGGTCACTGCAATAAGAGACATCATTATTAGTAATTCTTTTATTATTTTTAACAATTCTTTTGCATGTATAGGAGAACATTTGTTTTACTTTATTAATAATTAGAACAGCATCAACCTTCCCCAGCCAAGATGGAATCATGCGCCGTGTGAATCACAGAAATTCCTGTGCATTTTTCCAAGAAAGCAGTTTGAACTGAATGCCAAAATAAAACATCAAAATGAGTGCTTTTTAAAATATTTGCATCATGTTTAGTCGGTTGTTGCTGCTGTGCATCATGGTTACATAACTGGGATGGATGCGCTGCACGTGGTGGAAGCGTTGGCACGTTCAGTTCCGTTTCCTTGGTGGAAGCCGGAGGTTCCAGGGCCAATGAGGACTCGCAGGAGCTCCAGCGGGTCTCTGAGGGTCCGGAGGGGAGCAGGGCCGGCAGTCCCTGCCCATCTGCTCGCTGTCAGAGCACGCAGCTGGCCCCGCGCCCCGGCCCGCCAGCTCCGGGCGCTCCCGCCTGGTCTCCACGACAACTCCGGGAGCCGCCGAACCGCTGCTCCCAGCCAGATGCTTCCCTGCTCACGGGCTCTAATTAGATGGCGGTTTCCCCTCACAAAGGAGTTGGGAATTTTGCACGGTTTCCATGTCAGAAATGTGGTGCGGTAGGATGGGAGTTGGGAGGAGCCGTGTGGCACGATTCCACTTGCTGCGGACCGCGCTGTGAGCCGTGGGTTTGCAGGAATGCACGACAATTCACGGACAGAGCAAAACGTGTGGGGAGAGCAGAGAAGAAAAGTCTACTTCCTTTTCTGTCCTCACACTGGGTGCAATTTCCTGCTTATGAATGTACCAGGGTGGAATTGGGGCACTGAGGTAGATCATAGATCTGGCACCAACTGCTTGGAAGACCCAACATTCCCAGGCTCTCAGAGGCGACGTTTCTTTTTTTTTATTCTTGGTTCTACTTTTTAAAGGATTTAAATAAGAACTGCAAGCTGTGAGATGTTGTCCAGGAGAGCCTGGGAAAATTAAATCAAATATAACCTATAAAAATGATACTTTCTAATACATCTGGATCCTCAGCCTATTGTGAGATGGGTCTTTCGGTGATTGAGGAGCTCTGATTAAAGTGATAGAAGAGCAGCAGTTTTGATGGTTATACTGATGTGGTGTTTTCTGTGTCTCACCTTCTCATGAGGTAAAATCTGTGCCCCTTTCTAACAATGGGTGAGAAAATGGTAAAAGGAGAGTGAAAAGTTCTCATTTATTTTAAGAGGGAAATGCCTTTGCTCTCCTCCACCCCTGAGGAAAGGCATCGTGGGCAGTTGTGTCCTGATGGCTCAGCTCTCTCCCTGGAGTGCCTTGGCAGACACAGAACAGACTGATGCTCTGGGACAAGCAGTACAAATGCAAGTGGCTTTGGAGTGGCAGGTTCGTGCTGTCCCCAGGAGTGGGTGCTGTGGCATCTCAAAGTTACTGAGTTATAGTCCCACCTCTGTGATAAATAACAGTGAACACACACATGTGTGTGCATGTATGTATTCATCACTGATCACTTCAGTTTCCCCTGAGGACCTGTAGGTGACTCGGGCAGGAGGGGATGGAACCTTTTCCCAGTGTTCCTAATCCACAGCCCCTGGGAACATCTCTCAGGGGCCAGGATGTGCTCTAAGGTGAGTCTTTCCTGGCTGTGTTTTTCCACAGCAGTAGCTGAGGCTTCCTCACCAAGTTAAGTGACATAAGACGAGGACAGGTCCACCCTCAGTGAGTTCTGCTGTGGCTTTTCCTTTTCTGGTTACTCTGTGAAGGAGGGGGCACTGTAGGCCCTGTTCTTACATCCTGTACGTCAGTGGAGCTACCAGAGATCGGGTGTGTCTAACTCAGTGCAAAATTAAAGTTTCATTCCCTTATATCCATTTTATTTATAGAGTCAGGGGGTTTGTTACTTAGCTAAGAGAGTGGGATTTTGTGACCTCTCTTTATGACTAAGGCTTCTCTCACGTTGCTTTAGTGAAGTTAAAAACGGTTTGTTCTCCCTCTGCATCTATATCAGCGTCTAAATCTTACAGGAAAATATCTTGCTCTTCAAAATAGCTGTTTATTGAATATGGTTTTGGGGATCTTGAGACAAAGGAGTCATTTACATCGTGCACAAAAACATATTTTCAACATATTTATCTGGAAATCTCATTGGTTTGGTTGAGTTTGGACTTTTTACATGTATCAAAGAAGTCAAAAGGAAGCAAAATATTAACATTTGGGATCTTGAGGCATATTGATAATTTGTAAATCTTGGCCAATGATTTGTCACTTCTGCAGAGATTTTTTTTTTCCCTATTATAACAAAATACTTTGTATTCTATTGAGTTTTAATAAATGAAGCAAAAATAGCTCGTGGTTTATCTGGTAGGCAATACTTTGTGTAGATTGTTTTTCCAAGCACACTTTATATTTTGTCATAGTATACAATAACTCATGTAAAGAATTGCACTGCAATTTTTCTCCTTTTCTATATTGTCACTAATATTCCACAATAGTTAAAATAGAAAAAGGCCTTTTCATTGCAGGGACTCTGAATTGGCAGCTGCTTTGCATGCCGAACGTCCCAGCTTCAATGGGAGCATTGCTCATGGAATGATTGCAGAACCAGGCCCTGAAATTACCTTGCCAGCTAATGATAAAATCGCATGCGGGCCACAGGGGTTTTTGTGGAATAAATATAAGAGTGGAACAATATCCAGTACACATTATACCAGTAATTTAAAGCATATTCAGGACAAAGAGAGAGTTCCCAGTGCAGGCAGCATCATAGAGATTTGCTGTATCTGATAAAGATTAGGTTTCTCAGCTCATAATACCATACTATTACTTTCCTTTTGTTAGTCTTTCAACACCTACACTCCTGCATTGACACAATATCAAGTAGGAAGAGGAAGAATAGCCTTGTATTTAAGGGACTGAGCAGGGATTAAAGAAATTTCGGTTCTTTTCCCTGTCTCTGCCAGAGACTTTTGTGACCGTGTACAAGTTACTTATTATTTTCATGCCTCTATTCTTGATCTGTGAAATGGAGATATTTTTTTTCCTTTCTTTTTCCTCCCAGCCCTAAATGCTTTCTTGCTGGCTTCTTTGCACTTCATGTGCCAGGCTCGTTGCTTGAGTTCCAGCTAGGAGCTGTAGCAGTTGCTTCGGGATAGGAAGTGTCTGGCTGCTGTAGGTGATGAAATCAGGGCAGGCAGTGGCTGGAATTAGCCATATAAACACTTGGAAAGCTGCCTGACTCCATTACAGTGAAGGACTTTCACTAATTGTGAGTATGAGTGTGTGTCGCTTTCCTTGGTCTAACATGAAAATGTCAGGTATCCTGATGAACTAACAGAGTTTGAAAGAAGACGCAAAACCATTGCTGTGTCATGGAAGTTTTCTCTGGTTACACATTTTTGACAGTTTCATCTTTTATTTGAAGTTGGTTTTGTGCCCTCTCGCTGTGTCTCTACCAGAGGCTGTGTCCTGTAGTGAGGAACCAGAAAAAAAGTCTGAAATTGGGCTGGTGATGAAGCTGAGCCCTTACATGAGACATTGTGTGTTTGGGCAGTGCAGTCTGCATTCATAATACATGGTTTTAAAATGCTTGTCAAGATTGCACTTGGCAGTAGTCATTTATCAGAACTGGTAGTCTCTTTTTGAACAGAGTCTGGATGTAGTTTTCTTTAGAAGGCGTGTGGTCAAATCTCTGAACATGTGATTTCTTTGTTCCTGAGCTGCATCTTGAGATGCTAATAAAGCTCTGGTATCGTTCACTTAATGCCGAGAGTTTGATCTCTGTTTTCTGGATCCCATTATGACTGAGGTGGATGCAAAGAGCTCTCCTGTGCTGCACGTATGAACTGGTTATTGGAGGTTATTTGTCAGTGCAGTTGCAAGCTGAATGAGCCAATGTCCTATCAGGTGTCTGTCACCAATTTCAGGCTTTCTTTATGGAATCCCGCTGGCTGGCTGATGATCCTTCTTCAGCTGTGATGAGCTAATCTTCCCCTGACATTGCAATCACCGTTCTGGAAAGCTCTGCAGAGCAGTGCCTTGCCTTTGCTTGCTGCTGTACCTGACAGACACACATATATCCAGATCATTCTCCTGTCTCTTTGTCATTCTGGATGGAATTAGGGCTGATGAGTCCTAGAATATCCCTGCTGGCTTTACTTTGTCGTTTGCAGCATAACCATTGTCAGTGCAGGATGTGGTTCTTGGCAGCATCAGGTGCTAATAAAGGGGGGATACGTGCCCTGGGTTTGCTGTGTCCTGGGGTGCTGCAGTGGCCCTGGGCCTGCAGCTGTCCCGCTGTCATGTTTGCATCTCGTTGTGTGCCTGTAACTCCTGTTTAACCGTGTGCTGCTGTGCAGGGCAGCTCTCTCTGGGGCTGCTGGCTGGGAGTGAGGCTGTGCTGCAGCACCCACGCGCTCCTGAGGCACACCCAGCACAGAATTCATCACAGAATTCATCACCCGCACCCCGTGCTGCCCGTGCTCTCACACACAGCTCTCCTGCCTGCCACGCCACAGCCTTGGGAGCTGTCTGAATGGGCTTCAGCTTTGGCTTCTCGGCCTTGGTGATCTTTTGGTTGGGTTTTCTTCCTCCTCTTAGAATCAAGTTTTCTGAAATATTTACTTGTGTGAGGGATTCTCACTGTTGACCTAATCTGACCCCTTTATTACCTTGCTGTCCTGTCCAGCACTCAGGTGCTGCCTTCAAGGCACTGTTATCCGGGTGCACACTCCTGCAGGAGTGGGAGTAGCTGGATTTACATGGCTTCTCTGAGCTCCTCTCTTTCCAGAAACATCCTTTGTGTTTACCTCTGTCCCTTCCTCCATGTCCTTCTCTCATCTGTGCTGTCTTCTGTCCCATGTATTTTAGTCCTTTACACTCTGAAAGTTTCTGCCATAACCAATGAGCTGAGGAAAAGTGATTTCCTTAAAATATGAGGGATCATGGTGACATTTTTTACAGTGTAACTGAACAAAAATGGGCTTTATCTTCTAATTTGTATTATGACTTCTTAAAATAAAACTGCAGGTTTCCTGAAACTCTAGAACAGTCTGAAACAAGTCCTAGACCCTTTTTGTTTTCCAGTTGCTGCCTTAAGTAGTTTTAAGCATTATTTTAGAATGTAGCAGAAAATTCCGGTTTTAAAAATAGGTCTGGCAGCAGATCAGATGTGGGCTGAAACTTCTCAGCTTTTTCAGGGGTCATGAGATGCAGCACTGCCCTGATGAACTTCATTATGCCAGATGAATATAAAATAGTGATATAAAGGGAGATTTGCAAAGACATAAAGAAAAGGCACCTCTTTTTTCAGTGCATCTGGGAATCTTAAATCTTAATCTTGTATTTTAAAGCTTTTTCTCATGTTAAGATTGCAGATTAAATGTGTACATTTTAAAATAAAATTAATTCTGTGATTCAGTCTTGAAATAGATGTGAATTATCTGTAACATTACAGATCAAGTCAGATTCCTCATCAAGTCATATTCTGCACACATTAGAGCCTTTGCAGTGCAGTATTTTAGCCTCTATTAGGCATTTACAGTTGGAAAGGGGATTGATGGATATTTAAGGTGTTGATGAATCAAGGCCTAAATTCTAATTGTTGGAACCAGCAAGTTTAGGAGTTGATGAGTTGCTCAGGACTAGTTCTTTTAATTGTTTCACATGCAAACAAGACCGACCATTCATTTCACACCACGTCTGCAGTTCTGCGGGTTTCCCCCGTGTATAATGTCATTTGTCAGTAAAAGCTGAGCTGATTAGCTTTATAATTTACAGTTAACCAGGTCTGTCAGGAAAACGGTCTTATTGTCCAGCTTGTCTTTTTGTCCCGGAGCTGTGGCTGGGGGTGGAACGGTGCGCGCACCTCGGGGAGGTCAGCCAGGGTGGAAGGCACTAATGTATTCTGCGCTGCAAAGCTCACGCTTGACCTCGATGATTAAAGTTTCTTCTGTCATCCAGCAGCCGTTGAGCCTGAATTGTCTCTTAAGAAGCCAAAAGGTCTAATCAAGCTAATGAACAAACTCAATCATTAGTACTTGGGGAAGGAAGTGTGCTAGCACTGCTGGTGCCCCAGCTGCAGGGTGTGTGTTGCTGGGGGCGCAGGAGGAGCTGCTGGAGGTGCAGCAGGGCACAGCCACCTCCCCTGGCAGGGCCGAGCTCATCCCGCCGTGCCCACGCTCTGCTCAGGCCAGGGGGGAAATTCCGCATCCTTGGAGGTGATAGCAAGGCTGCTTGTTTCCTTTGAAGGGCTTTTAAAGTGAGGATTCAACAAAAGCTAAACCTTCCTTGGGTGAACTAATCTGCATTTCTCTTTGCCTATTCGTCCCAGCTCTTTTCACTCCGATTTCTCTGACGTGGATGAAATATTTTTCAGGGATCTTTTGTTACGTTCCAGTATCTGAAGTTAATGGGAAAACCTTTTCATACTGGTCAAGTAGATGACAGCTGTTAGTCATTTAAATGCAGTAAAACCTCTCAGACAGTGCACACCGTGGCTTTGGAGCCAGAACCTTTGCCACGTGTGTGCTGGAGACTGGCACCAGTGTCTTATATACAGCACATACCAGCCAGACCTGTTTTTCCAAACATTTTGTTTATTTTATAATGAGGTGTCTTATAGTTCTTTATTCTGATGAGAGCAAAGGCATAGCAAAGAAGAAAAAAGTGGTTTTTTCACACTCACACTTCTTGCCTGGAAAGCAAGTGATTTTGGATTTCCCTGTAAAAAGAGTAAATCAAAACCAGGTTATGATTTTTAAAATAAATTACCCTGAAACTGTAACTATCCCACAAGAAACCTGCTTTTTTTCCCAAATGCATGGAAATTCACTGGCTCAAGCAAGAGGTGACAGAAACTCTCCTAAGAAAGTGACTTCCTCCCTCTGTCAAGAAGACCCATTCTGTGCTTAAACAGACACTTGCAATTGATCCTTGTCCTCAGTCATTTTAGCAGCCCTGTTGTCTTGATTTTACACAGCCAGTGGTAAATTAGATTGCTAATTTAAAGCTTTCAGGAATAGAATGATATCATCCTTTTAAAGGGGGTGCTTAAAGACTTTTTGCTATCTAATGTTAATTTTGAATACTCAACAGATGAAGAGTCCAAATATATTTTAGTATGAGCATCCCTAATAATTATGTATCAGTATAATTTAGTCCTTCCTTGTTACTTGTTTTTAATTCAATAAATATATTTTCTTGCTGTGTTGTGTATTTGTAGAAGTGTGGAAGAAATTGGTGCCCTTATGGCAGATACACAGCAGACGTCAGCATTACCATAACTCATTAAAATCAGATAAAAGTAGAGTTGCAAAACAATTTATGTCTTTTGGCAACAAGCTTGTGAAAAAGGTAAATTCCACTCCTCCAACAGGAGTTTTTCAGAGCTGTGGAGGGAACAGAGTGGTCATCCTGACCTGTTTGTGCTGAGGCAGATAAGCAGGATATACAGAATTTACGTGACTGTGTGTCATATTTTGGGGACAGTAAGTAATATTAGCTTTTTGAATGATGACAGTTCTTCAGCTTTAGCAAAATGTGTGTAAAGCCACTCTGGTTTACTTTGATGATCTGCAGTTTTTCCATCCTGTGGTTGGGACGTGCCAATAAAGCACAGTTTAGTCAATGCTGGGTAAGGGCTGTGTTCCTCAGCTGTTTACTTTGGAAGGGGAAAGGGTCAGGTGCAGGCAGTGGATTCAAAGGGACTCAGCCAAGGCTGTCTGAGTGTTGAATGCTCTGAACTCTCCAGGGTGAGCCCATCACTTTCTGTGAGGAAGCGTTCGTGTCCCACCGTTCGTCTGTGATGAGGCAGTTCCTGCAGAATGCCATCCAGCTCCAGCTCTTCAAGCAGGTACTGCCTCCGGTGATCCGTGGGGAAGCAGGTTCTGTAACCATGCAGGTGGGGTCTGGGGGGCTCTCTCTGTATCCCTTGATCCTGCAGTGCAGCACCTCCGTTCCTGCTTGCTGCTCTCAGACTCAGGGGCTGAGGCTTTCTGTATATTGAGAGGAGGATGGGTTTTCCCACTGATGGTCTCTGAGCTCGAGTTTTTCTTACCTGAGCTTACCTAGACCCAAGACACCTCCTGTAAACTTTGTCCAGGAAGCATATTATTGTTGAACAGAGAACTAGTGCTTAGGGCAGCTGAAAACATGTATGTGTAGCCAAACATGAATGCTGGTTCTTAGCAAAGCCACACACCTTTGGGCAGTGGTCAACATTGGGCCAGTTTGGGTGGTATTTTCATTCTGTTTTGAGTCCCTACCCAGTGCAAACTTTGAGGTTATTGCAGCTAATGAAGGATAAAGTCTTTCTGAAAAGATGAAGAATGGGATGGTTGATGTGTTTCTGTCTTTTAATGTGATGCAGTTCATTGATGGGCGTCTGGATCTGCTGAACTCTGGGGAGGGCTTCAGTGACGTGTTTGAAGAGGAGATAAATATGGGAGAATATGCAGGTAGGAAATATTTTAAAGTAATTTCAGGCACTCTTGTTGGCTTACCATTTGTGGGTTATCATGATGTAATTGGTCATTGCTGCTAGGTAAATAACTGAGGCTTAGTGATCCTGGCAGCCTGAAATGTCTTAAATTTTTGTTCTTTCCTCTGTCAAGAGCTTTGAATAATGTATTGTAGTCTGAGTAATGCCTGTTCAGTCTTAAAAATCCTCACCGTTGCCACTTCAATAAAGTAAAAACAAAAAGAGTTCTTGCATTGGAGGAAAAAATCTTGGCTTTACCCAGAACCACTTCAGATTGCTTTCAGTGAACTTAAAAACGTCTGTGTTCTCAAATGTCTGAGACAAGGCAGAGAAAACAGGAAAGTGTAAATCTCTCATCAATGTTACATTTTCTCCTGCAAGAAAAGACTGGCTGGACTGTTCTGTCCATGCTCCAGAACCAACACTTCACATTTTGAGCTTGTTTTCTGTTCAGCAGAGGGTTACAATTTGTTTGTTTGTGTGTTTGGTTCTCTGCAGGTAGTGACAAACTGTACCTCCAGTGGCTGTCCACAGTGAGGGTAAGCACATGAGATCCTGCCTGACCCCCTGAACTGTGCTTGGCCCCTTGAAGGTTTTCATGTAGTGACAGAGACAGTCAATCTTAAAGCTGTTTACATCTGATTGCATATAATCGAATTTGATCTCTGGAAATGTAATTCTGCACTGAACGTAGGAAATACAACACTAGCCAGGGTTTAATTCCTTGGATTTTGCCCTTCTCCTGTGGTTCTCAGTAAGGTGCTGTACAGCAATAGTCTGTGGGGTGTGGCTGGGATGTAAAACACCAACCAGAACAGATCATTGCAGTTGATGTAACAGTGGCTAATCACTTTTATTGTATTCATCACAGGAAATTCAGCTGTTCTAGAATTAATGTTTGTGACTGGAGTTAGATTTCATTTTCCCTCAGTTTATCCCTTTGTCAACTACTTGTATCTTAAAAAGGCACCATGTGTGTGATAAACAGGACTGTGGATGAGGGAAAGGAAAAGAGCAAAGTAAAAACAGATCTCCCCTCTTCAGACTGAACGTACAGGCTGTCCTGAGGCGGAGTCTCTGGCTCAGACATCGAGTGTTGCTGAGGATACTCGTGTCTCAAACTTGGTTAGGATTTTAGTGGGAGGTACAGGACACCCCTGAGCTGAGTGGAAGCACAGGACACAGTTTGTGAGACATGTAAGACAAGGGCTCTTGATTGTCCCGTGGACAAGTGCTGGATTAACCAGAACTGGGCAAAACCAGAGCGACATTCAGCATAGTTTTCCTTGGGTCTCTTTCTTTAAATCTGACCTTTTCATACTCAGCTCTGCTAATAAGGATAGTTAATGCTCTGTTAAGTTAAGAATGGTGGATTTTAGATTGCTGTTTGCTTTGAAGAGCTTTGATAACATTTCTTCCCTTGTTACTGTAATTACAGAAAGGAAGTGGAGCCATTTTAAACACGGTAAAGACCAAGGCTAACCCTGCCATGAAGACTGTCTATAAGTTTGTAAGTATTGAGTACTGGTTTACTACTGAGATAAGAGTCTAATTACAATTCTGTTGTAACCTTTCAAATGAGACTCAAGACTTACATCCATTTTTATTGGACTCACAAAATTACTCAAAATATACATTCATTCAAATTTCAAATTTAAATGAAAAAGTCATTTTGAAATTTAAACTCAATTGAAATGCAAAGGACAATGGGAACTTGTGATTTCTTTTGAAAGTACAGATGATAAATTCCATTTATTACACAGAACTCTTTCTGGGAAACAGTGCCTGTGTGCTCTGCTAGGCAGCTCTACCATTTCATCATTGCTCTGTTGGAAATCATTGTTACCTCAGCTTTCCCTGCTTGCAGCTTCATCGAAAGAAGGGAATCCTCTCATTTTCCCAATTGTTTCCATCTTTTCTAAATGTCAATTAATTTTCCCTAGAGATTTCTTATACCTGCTTATTTAGAGCCCAACTTGCTGAGTTATTCTTTAAATGGAAGTGTGTTCAGTGCTGTTAACAAACAGCTGGTGTGTTGCTGTGCTATCGTGTGTGGCTGCCAGCTCCACTCTGCCAGATCAAACAGCACAGAAACAAGTGAGGATTTCTTATATGCTCAGTTCTGGGAAATAATGCTACAAAACACAATGAGATAACCATTCAAACTTTGGTTTTTCCTGCCTTTCTCCAGCCTGAGAGAGAGGAGTAGGATGAGATTAGCTCCACTAAATGGAACTGGCATCCAGAGCACTGCGAGGAGAGTTTGCAGGCTCACTGCCAGTGTGGAAGAATAGAAGTTTATAGCAAAGATAAATACTTACTAGGGAACACTGAGGCTGTGGAATGCAAAAAGATGAAAGATGTCTGGGGCTTCAAAACAGGGAAAACAAAATTTTTACAGCAAAGGTGGAGTGGTGTTTTTTGTTTATTTGGAGTGGTTTTAGCTTTCTGTTTGTTTTAATGTGTTTTCAGTATCCTGTTACATCTTTTTATTGCCATTTTTATTAACTGAAAACAAATTTAGTCACTGCTGGCAATAGAAGGGAATTTTAACTTAAATTAATTTTTCATGCAGGCAAAAGATCATGCAAAGATGGGAATAAAAGAAGTGAAAAACCGCTTGAAGCAAAAGGTACTTGAAGTTCTTATTCAAAATGTATAAGCACCACGTCTGAAATCCTTAGCCACTGAAAGCATGATGTGATCAATAGGAAGCTGTTTGATACAGTGTTGTTAGCACACTTCAAAATGCATTACCAGCTGTCCTGGATTTTTCACACTTATAAATATTCACAGACAAAAAAAAAAAATTGTCTTCAAATACATTAAAGCTCTGACTTAAACCCACAAAAGCCAGAAAATTGAGTGTTGTGCTTGCAGTGTTGCTGCCCCTGTCCTTCGTGCTGGGGCACAGGGTGAGGGGACTGCGTGTGGACTGNATTGTCTTCAAATACATTAAAGCTCTGACTTAAACCCACAAAAGCCAGAAAATTGAGTGTTGTGCTTGCAGTGTTGCTGCCCCTGTCCTTCGTGCTGGGGCACAGGGTGAGGGGACTGCGTGTGGACTGGGAGCACTTCCCTGCAGTTCTGGCAGTGAACTTCTTGCAAATGACAAATGGTTGTTATTTTTGCAGTGATCAGTCAAGAAAAATAGCATCGTGTTTGTCTGTCATTGGGAAGGGGATTTCTGCCTTTCTTGAATGTCTGCTGCAAAGTTCAGACAGGAAGAATTTATTAGAGTTGGTGTCCACTGCCAGTTGGAATTATCACAGGAAAAAATACTCAGACTATTTGTTTTTTCTCAGATTTGTGCGTGTGTTTGTAAACAGCACAATTCCCACCTGCTGCGCTGTGTCTGGGGGATGTGTTACCCAATCCCAGAGGTGCAGTCACACTGGCACACACCTCATGAGTAGATGGGCAGCTCTGCCCTGGGTTATTGCAGATACTGCCTTTATTCTGTGCATCAGACCCCTCAGAGTCATGGAGCAACCCAGGCAGCTGATCTGCTGAGAGAAACAAAGTTCTTATTCAGAAATCTGTATTCAATTTGCTGCATAGGAGTTTGGGTGGTTTTTCTTTATCTGTGCTCTCTGTAAATTTCTTCTCTAAATTTCTAGACTATCCTCTTAGGTTGGGGCTACAAATGCTCGTGGGCAGACAGAAATGCACCTGAGCCTGTCAGCAGCCTGTTCCTCCAAAGGGGTTTCTGTGCAGCCGGGCTGCAAAGTGAGGAATTGCCCGTGTACATTCCAGTGCTGGTCCCTCTCTGAACACTCCAGACATTGCTGCAGAATCTCAGGGAGGAGAAAGTTGCTTCAGATGCTTTTATGTTATTTTATTACTCTATATTATATATGACCACTGTAGGTATAATTTGAAAACAACAGAAACATGAAGCAGTTTTCTTGTAGATGGATTTCTTGATGTCATTCCGTGTGTTTCATTTCTGGACATAACTTTCCTAAATAATAAAATCTTTGGCCTTCTCATGTGTGTTTCTAAAGCAGTTGGAGCTGTGTAACATGACCAGATTTTTTCCTGCATTTTAAATGCTAATAGAATTGTGTGCTGTTGTGTGACATTTGTATACAGGCTGAGAAAAGCCTCATTCAGTCATTGCTTTGTTTTATTATTATTGTTGTCTTCCTGCTCTGTCAAGCAGCAAGCTCTTTAAAAAACACAGGTAACATTTACAACTAAATGGCCCGATTTTGTTTCACCTTCCTTATGTGGTGTATCTGTAAGTGAGATGCTTAAGCATGGTTGTTCAACATAGGCTTTCACAAGAGATAGCCGTGAGTAGCTGACACACACTGCTCTACCCCGTCCTTCCTTTATTATTCTGTTCTTTTCTATCCCATCCTCTTCTCCATGTGAATGCAGGTAGGAAGGGAACTAAAATTAGGGATTGCTCTTTCAAAAGCGATAAAAATAGCAAACATTGTTTTGGTCACGCTCATTTTTAATCTAAATGTCTGTGCTGCTCCATTATGGGTCTGTTATGCGCAGGTCTGTTAATGCATCCTCCCCAGATTTTATGTAAGAGCATTGCATTTCTCCTGTGTTTCCTCACTAGCATGTGTGAGTGTTAACTGTCTGACATTCTGCTATCGTTAAATGCTTACTTTTTGCCAAATTCAGGATGCTAGTCTTTCATCTTCTTAGAGTAACCTAAGGTTATTTTTAAACTGAACCTACTAGCCACTGCATTTTAACGTACTATTTTCCATTATTAATATAGAAAGTATGCAGGCCCCTGGTAAGGAAAAGTCAAATATAAACATCCCTTTTCCAGTTTTTGCTGCCAAATCTGAGCAGCTTCTGTACAAGATAGAATTTAAAAATGCAATAAAGCTGGAGGTTCTGCTTTCTCCAACTCTGCATAGCAATGGTGACCTCTTAAATATAATCAAGAGCCCATTTTGCCCTTGGTCTGCTCCAGTCTTGGGTTTGAATTGCAAATGAGAAATGCAGGATTGACCTGTTGAGAGGTCACTGTGGTGTGTGTAAGGTCCTTCTTTAATATGATAGTGGAGATTGAATGGTGCTCCATTTCCATCCCTTGTTCATTTGTGGTGCAGTATTTCAAAGCTACAGAAATAGTTTTCAGAGGATTCTTATGAGTGAGAGCAAATAATTGTTAATAGATACAGCCTGGTAGCTTTATTATATATGTGATACAGTTCTTTTTTTCTTTTTTTTCCTCTTTTTTTCTTTCTCATTTCCCTTTTTTTTTTTTTTTCCTTTTTTGCAAAGGCTGCCTTTTTCCATCTCACAAACCAACCGTGGTGGTCAAGTCCCTCCGTTAGTGGCTCATTTGAAGCTTAACTGCATAGAATTAGGAAGAAGGAGGAATATGAATGGTACCATCCTCAACTTTCAGTCAGGAGAATGGAACTTACTGAAAGCTCTGGCTAAGACAATTTATATAAATGGTTGGGCACTTGGCATTAATATATTCAACATTATTTTAGTTACTAGAGCCCTGTGTGGCTCTAGTTAATGCCTGGTATTCTAGAAACAACTGATTTAGAGCTTTATAACACAACCTGCACAATGTTCAAGACATTCAGAATGTGTTTTGCTCCTCTCTAGCCAGTGTTTGCAGTCCATTACAAAATTTAAGATCAGATTTCACTGTTTTTTTAACTCAAATGTGTTTTCATTGAAGATAAAAACCAAACTTTTGTGGAGCAGATTTTGCTTTGGTGAGTGAAGCTGTATTGATGATTTGTTTGCCTTTTGGGGATGTTGAAAAAATAGAGAGGAATCAAATAATTTAATTCTCATATTTTATGAAGCAGTTTTTTAAAAATATATTGTGGCTTCATTGGCAGCCTGTACACCAAACACAGTGGAAGTAGGCTTTAGGAACATGTTATCTTTTATATGCAATTATATCATCAGAGAAGTAGAGGCAATCCATAGCAATAAAAGCTCAAGGATTTGCAGTGATCGTTACACATCTGAGAGGATTTTGCTTAATGGCTTAATCTCTCTCTCTTTTATCTCCTCCCATTCCCCTCATGTCCAAATTTTTGTGTCCTTTTTCTGTTTTTTGGGGATTTGCCTGGGAAAGTGCTTTCCTTTCCATTTTGTCCCAGCTGTGTGCTGCCTTGGCTGCAGCCATAGCCCCAGGCAGGGCTCTGCAGGGCCGGGAGCAGCCCCTGCCTGGCACACCCCGGGGTGTTGGGGCTCTGGCACACCTTCAGTGTGGCTCCACCCCACAGAAATATGGAAATGGACTTTGTGTTCAGTGTCTGTGCCATAGGCTGTGTGAGTTCCAAACTGAGGAGGTCCCTTGGGGGCTCGGGCTGTCTGGGGCTGGAGTAGGAGTTTGACAGACACTCAGGTTTCTTGTCAATGCCTTGTTTTGGGGCTCTTTGTTACTAATTCGGAGGACTTTGTTGTACCTTTTCAAGACAAGGTGGCATTGTGCAGCTGAAGGGCGGAGGGGGGGG